>JAIUZE010010645.1:0-15315 GCA_022085475.1 Heliosperma pusillum
TGTTTTCTCTCGTCCTTAATGTATCATGCTCTCTTCCTTCTATCTAAGTGCTTCTTTCTCTTCCATCTTGTTTGCCTCTTGGAAATTACTCTTAGTAGTTCCTCCATCTTACCATTGGTATCCTTACCTTCCTCTTGTAACATTTTTGTGGATGTCATACCCATTTGTTTGTGCTATATTATACTTGGTCGCCAGAACTTTGATTTTTGTGGAATATTAGTGATTGTTAGAATAAATTTGTGTTTTGAGCAAAATGGTGTAGATCTAAATTCACCCTATAATGATGATTGGTTGTATCTCTAAGGAAAGGTAGTAAGATAAGTTTGATGATTTTAATGCTTGATGCTTGTCATGACTAATGTGTGGATAGTTCATGATATTTGATGGTGTAAGGTTGAATGAGTTGGCTAAGACTTCTTAACCCATTGGCGATTTAATCTTTTGAATTTAGGAGTTTGAATGATGCCTTGAGTTATAAAATGCTTTTGAGACTAAGTGACTTCTTGTGGATTCTCATTTATGTGTTAGAGTATAGGCTTGGTGAAAAAGCATTTGGTTATAGTTCTTGGATTTAAAGATATGATCTTATCTTATGGTATCGGAGACTCGTTTGAAATAGTAAGGTTTCGTTGTAAGTTGAACCATATTACTTGAGGATTATAGATATGAGCGAGATTTGATGATGTGAGCTATGATGGAAATACCTTGGGACGTTAATGATGATGTTGGACTTGAGGTTGTACTTTGTTAATAATGAACTCGTGGGCTATATGATGTTGATAATGACGTTTTGTTCGGTGTTCTACCTTGTGGCAGTAGGAAGTTGTTGAAAAGAGATTAGTATGGAGAATTCCTTTTTGGTTCTTCGGTTTTTTGAAACCTTTGGGAATGTGTCAAATTATTGAGTTGAGAGAATGTTATTATGCTTGAGTTGCAATTCCGCATTTGGGAATCCGTGTTATATGAAAGAGTGGATGAATTGGGTTGTAATCGATTTGTTAAATCTAGGTGTACCTTGCTTTGATGATTGTGGTACGATGGTCCCTTGTAAGAGACCTTTGTTTGGGATGAGTTGCTTTACAATTTTGTGGATTAAACCTTAAACCTTTACTCATGCCATGGTCCCTTTTCATTTCCATTCTTGAATGTTTTTGTCAAGATTGATCTTTAAGAAATCGCATGCTCGTATCTTATTTCTTACTCAGATATATTCATACCTTTACTATCTGCTTTGTCTCTTTCTTGACCTCGTTATTTTCAACGCTCCTCTCTTGTAATCTCGTGCCTTATTTATTCTCGTGTTCTCCTTGAGATTCCTTATCGTTTTCTATCTCGTTGCTCCTTCATCTCTTCTCTAGTGGATTGGATATTCCGTTTGTAAGGCTCAGAGAATAAGCGTGATGTAAATTGGGATTCTTTAGCTAGAATATGTGTCCTTGAATTGAGCAAATTTCATGTTGTATTTGATCTTGGAAAATAGGACTTAAGCTGGAGGATGAATCCTAATAGTGATAATACATCTTCTCCTAGTAGTTTTGGATTTGAAGCTTGGTACTCTAGTGTTATTTTGAGAATTTAGTTAATCATGAATAGGATTGGGATTTAAACCTTAAGATGAATCTGTTGGTGGTATTGTACTCTCTTGGTGGCTTCCTTTATTGAGCTTGCTAGTGTAGTGCTATTTTGGGAATCAAGTTGAGCGAGATGATATTCGTTGTTGTTGAGTATTATATCGGTTGCTTGGGATATCATTTGGGATTTAGATGTCTCTAATTGGTGGATTCTAAAAGAGACTTTCCTTTAGGGTAATTGAGTTGGTACCCAAGGTTCGAAAAGTATTGTCATAAATGAAAATCGATTCATTTTGAGTTATAGATGAATTAGATGATTTGAATGGTTCTCTGATTTCCAAGTGATTGGTCATTTGTAGTTTGGAATTAGTAATTCTCTTTTATTCTTAAGGAATCATAGTTTGAGATTGAGAAATGTTCGTTGCAACTTTGGATAGTGAGTGCTCAGTTGTTATGGAATATAGAGATAGAATGGTGAACCCATTCATCTTGAGGATTAGTAACCACCGTAGTTTGCTAATGTGACTCTTTATATTTGAGGATTGAGGCGTATTAATGATCGAATTAAGGATGTTATGGCGTATTAAAGAATCCTTATAACCGATAATGGATTGTGGATTTTCCCTTGTCGTGAGACTTTGGATGAGGCTAGTTGAATCTTAGATAATTATGTTTGTTGCTTTGATTGTGTTTTGACTTTCGAGGATGAGAAAGTTCATTGTAATGAATTTTGGAATAAATTGGATAAGAGGATTTTATGGTAAGGACCGTTCACTTTGTGGTTGTTAGTAGATATGGTTCCCTAAGATGAGATTTCTTTGGTTAGTGGTCTCAGATAGAGTTTGATGAATCTAAGGATTTTATAGTACGTTAAAGGACCTCTCCTGCCGATTACAATCTATGGACCCTAGTCGATGCTAATTAGGTTTGAATGGTTGTTGATGACTTGAGGTCTCGTGATTATGGAATATTTCAGTAGAAATCTAATGATTGAAAATGATGAGTTGCAAATTGGGTAAATTGCATTCTCTTGAGAACCTCGAAACTTTTAAAAGGTGGGGTGATTGTAACACCGCAAAGTACCTTTTTTCTAGTAAAAATATTTTAAGGATACTTTTCAGGAATTTTAGTTTAATTGAATTTAATTTCCGAGTCGAATTTAGAATTTTACGAGTTTGTATTTGGAATTTCCGCGAGGATTTCAACGAAAAAACCCGTCTTGAGCCGTCTTTGACTTGTCTTGACTTTTCCACTACATACTCCTTTAGAAGACTCCCTCAAACCCTAACACATATTCATTTCCTCAAACTCATTTCCTTGTCTTCTCCTTAAGACATCCCAAACCCTTGCCTCCCATTTTTCATCCAACATTAGATTCGTCATAGATTCCTTCGTTCTTGCTCAAATTCACGTATACGTTCGTTTCTCTATTATTCCTCTTCTTAGGCTTCCTATATCGTATTGGTAATTAAAATTACCGTCTTTCTTCGACTTGTTTTTAAATTAATCCGTCTTTCTCAAGGTGAATGATATTCATCTTTATTAGCTAATTGTATGTAGGTGGAGCACTAGGGAAGGTTTAGAAACCGTTTAAAGACGGAAAAGGTAACAGGTGAAGGGTTAATCGATATCTTTACGTGTTTTAATGTGTTTTCCATGTTAGAAATCGTATTTAGAATATGATTAGTAATTTTAGGAATTGTGTTGTTGATGATGGTTGTTGTTAGTTGATAAGTGATATGAGAATTGATGAATTGTGATGATAGATGATATTTGTGTTATGCCTTAGTGAAATTGTGGAGATTTGTGTGACTCGTACCTGTCCGAATAGGATGCAGGCTGCGTCGTGGTGACGCAGGCTGCGTCGTGGTGATGCAGGCAGCGTCACTCACTGCCGACAGAAATTTTTCTGCACTGACCCCTTTTCGTAAAATGATCATATCTCCTTCGTTACTTGCTTGATTTGGGCGTGTGACATCTCGTTGGAACCGTAAGAGGATAAGCATCACTCCATTTGATTGTTCTGCATTTGCATGTCTAGAACTCTGTTCATATGGACCGTTTGAAGTGGACCCTTGTTTTCGTTGGTTTCAAAACAACGTTGTTTTGGAGAGGTATCTATGTTTTTTATTCATTATGCTTCATAAACTTGTTCTAATGCTTATGTATCATGTATTGACTCCTGTTTATCATATTTAAACTTATATGATTCCCTATTCTCATGTTTTGTGACGGTTTTTGGTATGTTCCCACTTTGAGGCGGTTTTTACAAATGATACGGTTTGAGCACTATTTTGTCTTGTGCTTTGTACTCTCATTTCCTTGGCTACCTTCCCGTTCGTAAGGCTGGAATGTCGGAACGGAGAGGTATCCTACTGCTTAAATGCATGTGTTAGTGGGCATACGACGACGTTGTTGGGAGTTGAACGCTATGCGTTGATCGACCCGGCCGTCAAATGTTGTGTACTTGCGAGGTGGTGTTATTTGCATGTAGCGTACCGCATGGTATGAGGCTTGAGCTGTTTTTCCGCCTCTTTCGTGAATTGATCTACCGAATTTGGGGTACTCGGCGTTTTTGTAAGACCGAGTCTTGGATGCGAAACGTCATCGCATGTCGAATCGGAAAATGTGATTCCGAGAATCTGGCCAGGTTTAGATTAGGAGCCGTTTAATTATCGTTCATACCAGGAGGAAATTAGTCTACATATACGAAATGTGATCGTGTATGAGTTCAGGGAAATGTGATCTCGTGGATGCCTTTTAATCATTCTTGCTGGGACACGATGCTAGTGCGTTTCATTTACCGTGAGAGTTGTCGTCTTGTGTCGTCTTTGAAGGCGTGATTTCATGACATTATTCATGGTCATTGCATGATTGGACACCGTCAATGTCTTGGTTCGTGAATGGATGATAATATGTTGGATTTATGTGATCATCGCATGACTTGACTTGGTTTGTCTGTCGAGTCTCAATCTTATCAATCTTATACCGCTAACGGTGAGATGCAAGCCCTAGTGAGCGTATTCGATTGCCTAAGAGTGTATTCCCCGAGTCTTTGAATAAGATGATGGCTTCGGATTTGATTTCCATGTTTTCTTATCATTATCTATAGAATTGCCTACCTATTCTTATCGCAACTCACATGTATATATATTTATGCATGCTTTACTTTCGTATTTCCTTATATGTACGTTTGATGTGATATGGCTGGGAGAACCCGGAGTTACTCCCCACTGATTGTGGCGTTCATGTTTTTCATGAATGAACAGGTTGCTTGCATGGATGGCTTTTTGCTTATGCTATTTTGGGTTCGGGTGTGAGCTAGCGGGCGTTGTCCCTGGATGAAACACCTCTAGACGTTGTTTAGCTAGTTGCTAAATCGATTAGGAAAATACCCCATCTATTTCGAAAATACCCCATCTATTTCGAAAATACCCCATCTATATTGTAAGATCACTTTTACTTGTTAACCTTTTGGAGAGACTTCGTCTCTTGATGTAGTATAATTCGTACTTTAGTTTGTAATATATGACACTCCTCGTATTCTTTCCTTGCATGTATAAAAGTTTTTAAAACTTCATATTCCGCTATATAATTCACATGCTTGTATGTTTTATCTTTCCGCATTCGCGAGGGTTGTCACATCATCTTTCCCATTTCTTCAAATCGCCTGTCTTTCTCTAAGGAGAGAAATTATCATCTTTTTGCATTATAAATGTTTAGTTGGAGACTTAGAAGACCCGTATAAAGACTATTTCCTTATTAAGGACGGGCTTGAGGAGTGGCCGAGCAAAAATGAAATGTTGACGGGTTACTCGATATCAACTTATTGTGTCTTCTATGTGTTCTAGAGTAGTATTTAATGATAATAAAGATAGTATCTTTGTTATTTTTGTCATGAAATTATGTATCTTGAATGTTGAATGAATTGTTGTGACTCAATTACTACAACGTATTGGATGTTGATAAATTGGTTGTTAACACATCTCCTTTGAAGTCAATTATATGTTAAAAGTCATTAGAATTTGTTTAAATACTCCCTTTTATAATTATGTTGGATGGTTTGTGACTCATATGCTATTTGGAATGTTGTTTGATGTCGGATTTGAGTCGATATTACAAATTGGTTGAGTTTCGTATACCTTAAAATGAGTTTAATGATGAGTTTGTGGTGAAGGTCTCCCAACCAGGGAATCGGTCGCCGGTGGTTGGGCCGGCTAGGAACCTCTTGTAAGTTGTTGATTTTTGAAGTATTAAGATCCATGTATGTTTGATGAAATTTTGAGAATGAACATGTGTCCTAGCTGGCTGACCGGCCGTCGGTGGGTTGACCGGCTGGGAGTCCCCTGATGCTTTGTTGAGATTTTTGCTTAAAGTCACCTTGGTGCCCATCCGGTGGGCCGGTCGCGGTCACCCACCCGATTGGGGACCCCATGTAGCTCATTTCTTCTTCTTTCTCACATGCTTTCATAAGTAACAGTTCTTATGATTTGTTTTTGTTATAATCTTATGAAATGATACAGAATATTTATGTATGGACTATAACAATCTCACATGGCTTCTTCACATGCTTAGGGACAGTTTTGGTTGTGTCACTAATTTGAGTCATATATGCCTTGAGTAGTCGGTTGAGTCATGTTTGATGGATGTTATGAAACTCTCATTTCTCGTTTGTACCCTTATACTCGTTAGACTTTATGTCGGAGAGATAGGGCTACATTCTATTATATGTTAGTGGGAATATGACGACGTTGCTGGGAGGTGAACGCTTAGCGTTGATCCACCCATACGTTAAATGTTGTATTCTTTGGAGGTGATGTCATTGCATGTAGCGTACTTGCTTGACTTTTATGTGACAACCTTTCCGTTGGTCGCCCTTGCCGGAATTGGTATACTCATTCTATTTCTGCCTCTTCCGTTAGCCGCCCTTGCCGGATTTATGTACTCGGGTTCCGTTCTGTCGACGGAAGCTTGGATATGGAATGTCATACCACATGTCAAATCGGGAAACGCCCATATCCTGAGAGTCTGGCAAGATTTAGACTAGGACTGTAATTTATCATCGTCGCCCTGCCGAGAGAATTAGAGTCTAGGGATGTCTTGTCTTGCAAAGTGCATATGCTAGTGCGTTTCATTTACCGTGAGAGTGTGTTTGCTTCATATGTTGGATGATCGTGATAATGTGATGGTTATCTATGTTTGATTGTTGAATGCCTTATATGGTTTTCTTTGTCTATTTCTAGTCTTTTCAATTCTATGGCCATCAATGGTGAGATATAAGCCGCTAGTAGCTATACAATTGCCAAGGCGCGTCTTTCCAAGTCTTGTCTACTTGATGATTATATCGTTGTTACTTCTCGCATGCTTATATCGTTACTATGAATTATTATCGTTGTAATTGACATGATATTGTATGATAATGTGCTTATATGCTTTAATTCTGTTTTTTTAAATGTGATATGGCTTAGAGAACCCCGAGTTACTCCCCACTGACCGTGGCATTCATGTTTCATGAATGAACAAATACAAGTCGGCGTTAATTTTTTAATGTTTGGGGAATACATGTATGAGCTAGCAGGCGTTGACTTTTCGACGTTTTACCTTTGCGCTTAGACTCTACTTTTATTATTGTTGCTTTACGGGACTAAGTTTTCCCCTTTTTAGTACTTTGACGTTTGTTCGTACTCGTACATTTGATACTCCGCGTATTTGTATTAAAAATTTTAAAACTCCTATATTTTTCGCATTGTTGGTGTATGTTTATTTTTCCGCTTACGCAGGGATGTCACAATGTTAGTATTATTAAAACAAGTATTATATTGTTGTATGAATTGTTGTTAAAAATTGTTGTTTATTTTATTGTTTAGATAAAAATGAAAAGATACGAACCCTAATGGCTATACGAAGATAGAGTACATAAGAAGAGACGTCCTAAAGTAGATTTATAAAGAAAACTTCTCACCTCTTTGGTGCCTCCAAATTCGCTACTACCTCAATATTGCTTGGATTGACGGACACCCCTTCCATCGAAATCACGTGACCTAAGAATGCTAACTTCTCCAACCAGAATTTACTAACCTCAAGCTCTATATATAGTACTAACCTCAAGTGCTCCTCATGCTCCTTCTTAGTCTTGAAATATATGATGATATCATCGATGAATACCACTCCAAGTAAGGACTGCAAACACGGTTTATCAGATCCATTAACATCATTGGTGCATAGGTCAACCCATAAGGCATCATTACGAACTAATAATGCTCATATTTCGTACGGAACGATGTCTTAGGAACTTTGCTCTACTTAATTCTCAACTGTTGGTACCCGGATCTCAAATCAATTTTTGAAAACAAATCTGCCCCTCTCAATTGGTCAATAGGTCGTTAGTTCTTGGCAACGGATACTTTTTTATAACAGTAACATGTTTTAGTTCTCGATTTTTGATACATAGTCTAATACTTCCATCTTTCTTCTTTACAAATAAAACTAGTGCACCCCAAGGAGACACACTCGGCCAAATATAGCCCTTATCCAACAACTCACTCAATTGCTTCTTAAGTTATTCTTACTCTTTCGGTCCCATATGGTAAGAGGCCTTAGAAATAGTTCTCGTTCTCGGTTTCAATTTGAAACTCAAGTCAACACCCCGCTTAGAAGGTAGTCTTTGTATCTCCTCTGAAGCACAACCACAACCTCACCCACAACTAGTATGTCCATAGCCTTCGACTCCTCAACCTAATCCTTCGTATAACACAAGAGGATAGGACACCTTTTCCTGAAACACGACTTCAAGGTAATAGGGGCATAATTTTGACCTTTAGTTTCACTAGAAATCGTCGATAGAAAATTCTCACCCCCTAAGGACTTTTCGAAGATACTATATTTTGGTGATAGTCAATGTTGGTTATATACCTACCCAACCAATCAATCCCCAAAATGACCTCAAACACATCCATAGGAAACTCTAATATTTAACACCAAACTCGACTCCCGCAACAAATATAGGTACATCTTTATACGATCTAGTACAAGACACAAACACACCCAACGGTCTCCAGATCATCCTCAATCAAGTCAAACACTCTAAAGTCAAACACTCTAAAGTCAAACACTATCCAACATCATAGGTTAAGTTCCACCTAGTTTCAACATTTAAACAAAGAGTGTGACTTTACTCAATTCACAAAACATTAAATTTCAGCAATCTAGCGAGGGAAAACCTGACCAATCTAACCGCATTACGAATTCTATATATTGAATCATTAGTCTCTTTCAAACCCTCCCTCACACTGAGGCTAAGTATATGAGCAACATATCTCATTTGTAAATACTTTCCATCTAAAATGGTACCATTCCATGAACTTAGTCTTCCCCTCAAGTATTTTACCCCTATATCATTTGCGCTAGCATTATCCAGCGTCACAGTAAGCATTTTAGTAGTAATCCCCACGCAATCAAGTAATTTTCAATTGATTTCCCAATTATCTCATCAGTGTGACCAAGAATAGGACAAAAGCTAATGATCTTTTTATGCAATTTTCAGTTTTCATCAATAAAGTGAGTAGTGAGACACATATAACCTAAATTTTGACATGAAGTTCAAGTGTCATTGGTCAAACATATGCGAGAAGACAACTTGTTAAAACAAGTTTTCAACTTGTTTTTTCCCTCCAAGTACATATTTTAAAACAACCCTTATCAATCGTCCAACAAGAAGGGGTCGTAAAGTGAAGACAAGCAATCGAGAAACAATCGAAAACTATCATGTTCAACATTCCTACATGATCACTCATCCATTATTATCATTTTACTTAAACCTGTCCTAGTATCATTTTCATTGAATTTCCACAATTCAAGTTTACCTCTCTTCTCTGCCAGGCTTTTAAGACTAGTGTTGCTCAAACTAATATCCCCACCAACCACACCAGTCAAGTCACTTTGCAAAGTGTAGATACCTCGTATCTGCACCTTCCGCCAAACACCCAGTGACGATTGGGCCGCATGTTTGTTACAGCGAAACGATGTATGACAGTTCATAAGTTCGTCGTCAAGTGATAGCACAAACAGTTTTGTCTACCACTTGGTCGTCATCTACGCTCCAATATGGTTGTTTTGACAGTCATTAGAGTCATTTTGGAGTCCGGGTCAAAAATCGCTTCATTTTCTGATAACCGTCTTTCAAAACCGAGTTTGAACACTCGAAAATATTCCAGATATTTTAATACTTCAAAACTTATCCTTTTTGGTAACATATATTCACATTTTATTGAAGAGTATTCAAAATCTAACGCAATTCCTAAAAAGAAACGCGGAAATCTTTTGTTTATGGTAGGAGACAACTCAGGAAGTAACGCAGCAGGTGCTTCGCCTCTTCCAAGAGTCGCAGTCCCTGCTGCGCCTCTTCCCCGGCTCTGTTTTCCTGACACCGGAATATTTTTTAGATTTCGTATTCCAAAACTCTTTGGATTTCTCCCTATATAAGAAGAGGTTCGTGCACACTTTCAAGGTACGCGAGTGTTCTGCCCCTTCTTTCTCTCTCTTTGCATTCTAGACCTTGCTCTAAGCTTATTGACAACTACGTGCTTAATCAATCGACCACGTAAGCTCAGATCCTTCTGGATACCTGTCTCGTTTTGCATTGACCTACCAATTTGACCAACTCAACCTAATTAATCAACTTTAATCAATCATATTCCTCTTTAAGGGCACTTTCATTACACCGAGTCGTGCTATCGCTAAAAGACAACTTAGTTAACTCGTTTCGTCAAACATGTAAGTCTGAGGGTGTGATAATCCCGTCTTGTATTATATCTTTTGTATTGTATAAATTATGTAAGATTTATGTCGGATACATGTTAAAACCGCTTTCAAACCTTTTTTTATTATTTGTTTTTCATAAATTACCTTTTAACATTACTTCATATTTATTTATCTAGTTCTCGACTTAGATCCCTAATAGTCGATATTAGTGGGTTTTTGTCGTCTTTAATTCGAGATCGTGTCTTAAAAGGTTAGATTCGTTCATATCTAGTCCTTAGATCCGTCTTTGATATAGTTTAGTATAGTTAAAATCTATTAAAACACTTCAATCCGACTTGTAGATCAATAATAAACCGTAAACATACAAACAAACACTAAATAATCGCGATTCTGGCTTCACAGCCATAACCCAGCTCAAGAACAGACGCAGGAAATGGTGCGCCCCTTCCGAAGACGCACCACCTGTTGCGCTTGTTCTGGGTTGTGTTCTGTCTCTGAACTTCCTGGTTTCCTCCGACGTAGTTTAATTCGTTAAATTAAATCGACTATTAATTGTATTATCGCTGTTAATCTGATTCATTTAGTTTTCTTAATTATTTCCTTTTCTTCAAATATTTCAAACATATTTCCGACATAGATCCCTCGAATCCGTTGTAATCTTTATTTTTTTTTTAATTTATTCTCTTGTAATCATTGTTATTTATTGCTTTTTTCATTCGTCAATTGAATCTAAACGTTACTTTGACCTAATTGATGGCTAAAATACATGTCAACCGACTAGTCTTAACTCACATGCTAGGATCAAAACTTGGATGTTGCATAGCATGCATATAACCGACAACACATCGATAACAGAAGAGTTTCTTTAACCATTAGTAGAGGCCGTTATCGAAGCGGGCAAGATTAGGTGTTCGATCAAAAGAGCTTCCTAATACGTACCCTCACCCCTTACTACAGATCTCCGTGAGCACCCGTGTTCATTGGCATCCACGAGAGTCATTCTAGACATATAATTAATGCTAAGGGTAACGAGGTCTTAGTGTTCATGTCATCGCTTTATGTCTTGACATGGCATGAAGTATTTTAACTGTTCCAACTTCCCACAAAAGTTGGTGGCGACTCCACAAACGTTTATTCAACACGACTCCACACCGCGCCTCCTCCTCGCCGAGGCACGTGATCGCGGGTCTCGTGTATCACACAAAGATAAAAGTCTATGTGTATAATAAATATTAGAAGGTATTGAGGATATCTACGAATGTGATTAATCATTGCACTAGTACCACTCTTAGATGCACCACTAATAGTATCCACATAGTGATGTCATTGAGACTTTTCCTCGCCTTCAATCATAATCTTAGTAAAATGTCCCTAAGCCCAAGAACGTTTACTGCATGCTTTATACTTATTCTTAGGTGGTGCTTCACTTGGAGAGTCGGTGAATGTGCTTGAGCTATGCCTTTTTGTACCTCTTCCCCTTGGTTCTTTAGCTTCAACATGGGTCTCAATCACCTCCTTAGTTGAGGGCAAATAATCATAACTTGAAATGTTAACACTAGTAGTACTTGAAGTTGTCATATAACCTTGCAAAAAGAATATTCAAAGCATCTGATGTCAGTTAATAATAGAGTTTGCAATAGCACTATATCAGTACTTCAATGAGGTCTAAATGAATAACTTCACCTTATTTAACTAAGTAGAAATTTGTGGCTTCAGGTCCTGCTCTTTGTCTCACAACTCAGCAGCCTGCTTATATTAAAAACATGGGATAAAAACGAGCATATAGAATTGTTCCTTCTATATACGGAAATGGCCATGCTTTAATTGCTACAACTTAAAAGAAATCAATTTGTCTTACAATCGTCCATATATAAAGCTCAACTCTTTTATGCTTTATAGCACAAAAATGACGCCAACTCTAATTGCTACAATCTCAAACATGCAGCCAACTACCAAGTACCTTGTTTTGGAAAATTTAAGCTTTGATTATTAAAACCTCAATGGAAACAATCACAAATTTACGAGTCTGGACACAACTATAATTGGATTGATATTAAGATACATATTGAGGATGTTTCCTCTCTCTTTAAGATGTCAATTAGCACAAAAGTTAGAGACGATTGTTTTGCATATTTTTATCAATAGGAAAATAAATGGAGAAAAATATCTCAAAACCCAAAACCACATTTCATAAAAAAAAAACACGAAACATTCACAGTTCACGCCAATAAAAATAACTTAAAACCATTAAAAAATGATAATAAACTAGAGGGAAATGAAAAAACAAAGTACGAAGAAAAAGGAACATAAGAAATACGAGCCCAATTAATGCGCCGTTGGCGACAATCTCACGTAGGAACGCGATGATCACCAGAGACTGTGGGGAGGAAGGAGAAGTGGTAGATGACGTAGGTGAGTGATAGAGAAGGAAAAGGCGGTGGAGATCTGGAGATTTGGTAAACAACAAAGAAAAAGGCGGAGAGAGGATAAGTGAGTGAATGAAGTAAAAGAGTGAAATTTCTTAGGGTTTTTTTGTATATATGAAAGAAAATGAAATATTAAGTCATTGAGAGATATAGGATGGTTTATGGATCGGATCTCGGATATGGCTCGGGTTTTCGGATATCTGACCCGAAAATATTCGCATATCTGATAACCAAAATTTTGAAAGTGAAATTTGTATCTGAACCGTTATCTGATATTTTCGGATATGGTTATCCGATCTGAAACGTTTATAGGTTCGGTTAACCATTATTTCGATCGGATTCATCGGTGAATGTTTTGCTCAGTCCGACTTAACACTGTAAGAAATATTGTAGATGTGTATGGTATTCCTATCAATAAGATGCAAAGTAAGATACAACATTTGGGCCACCAAATTACTTTCTTATGCTAGTAAAGCTCAACTGATAAATTCTTTAATTTTTGGTCTTGATTCCTTTTGGGATGCTAACGTCTCCAACCAAAGAATATGATTAAAATGATCAATAGACTATGTAATAACTTCTTGTGGAGTATTGAAGAAGGACAAAGATCACAAGAATTGGGCTAACATTTGCTCACTTTGGTCTAAATGAGAGTTCAATATCAAAGAGTTGTTGTCTTGGAATAAGGTTGTTTTAGCAAAATGGATATGGTTACTTTATCATAAACAAAGGGGATTGTGGTCCTCTTGGAACAAAGCCTATAAGAGCTTCCGCTACAATCGGGTTCCCCATATTTTCTCTATCCTTTTTTTATTCGTCCACCTCATTTTCCACTAACTTTTTCATTCACCCTCCCCATTTCATAAATATATTTACGCAATAATGGGTTCCCCAACAATAATATGTTTACCCACAATATTTTGGGACCCTCCCTAAAAGAGCACAAAAAGTGTTTTGCTTTTTTTTTTGGGACCTCCTCTAAAAATAGAGGAGACCCATATAAAGGGAAGGTGAGTGCATTGATGGGGTTCTCCATTAGAGCATCCGCAAAGGTGAATTTTTAGCTCCCCAAATGCACTCTCTCTCATCAAATGGGCAACCCCATTATTGCACCAACCTTCCCTTTTAATGAGGCTCCACTATTTTGAGGAAAGGTCCCAAAAAAAAAAAAGCAAGGCCAAATTGTGTTTCTTTTGGGAAGGTTCCCAAATTTTTGGGTGTGAGTTGAGGAACCCCATTGTTGTATAGATATAAATATAATTGGGGAGGGCAGATGAAAAAGTTAATGGAAAATGATGTGGACGAATAAGAACGAGAAATATAAAATATGGGGAGACTCACCTTTGCGGGTGCTCTTAGATGAAAGAGAATGGAAATGGAGAGGTAAATTATGTCCTTTGCGGATGCTCTAGCTATCCTACAAATTATCTTTGAAATGTCCAGATTAAATCACACCACCAGAAATTTTCAGAAGCATTATTTCAGATAAAGATGAGATTCTCATAAAGACAGGTTCTCAAACAAATATTGTGATTCATAGACTCATAATGGCAGTTTTAGCACTAGCAAGGCTTATCATTGCCTCAGAAATGTACAACCAGTTCTTCCTTATACTAAAGCAATTAAGCATGTGTACTACCTAGTCATGGATTCATAAAATCCTCTACTGTTCATGAGAAATTAACTATAGTTGATAATTTCAATATCAAAGGTTTTTATATGGTAAACATATGTACTGTGTCATGTGTAATGAAGGTGATGAGTTGATGACACATCAACATCTTAAGCTGTTCTTTTTCAGCAAAAGTTTGGAATGAAATTATGAAATGGCTAGACATAAAAGACATAGGGGGTGACTGCAAAATTTAATTGATTTGGAGCATTGAAAAGTCTGCATAACAAATTTTAAGCAAGATGAAATTTGTAGTTAGTGTCAGAATGTTTAACAAACCTAAAAAAGTTCAATATAATTAAAGGAAAATGATATATACAACCCACTGGGCTGTATTTAAGTGTCTAAAAGAGGAAATAAAAGCTTAAAACAAGCATTAGTGACATCAATATACGCGTAATTATATCATAAAATCAACTTTAATTCTACTTAAGGAAATATATTAAATTCTTAAGTACAACCCAGTGGGTTGTATTTATCATTACCCATAATTAAATAGTGCATAACCTTGATAGAGCTTAGTTGCTCGGTCCTATGGTTATTCATGTATGAGTTTCTTCTATCATTTCATTTTCCCAATGATGGATGATAAAAGGATTTTGAACACATAATACTTAATTATTTTATAAAATTTTGAAAGTAAACCATAAAGACTTAAATTTCGGTCCATCGATCTGACCCGAAATTAACTCGTCCACTTCTGGATCAAACCAAAAATCAAAACTTCAAATATAAGGACCGAGGATTAAACTTATACAAATCCAATCCGGATTCAAATCAGACCAAATAATCTAATTCGCTACATTTTTCCGATCCGAACCTAAACTTGATGAGCCCTAGATGGAGAACACAAATCCGAAGCCAAGTGAGATATTTTGGTGAGTGG
>JAIUZE010010646.1:0-18172 GCA_022085475.1 Heliosperma pusillum
TTTTTTTGCTTGTGCATTGATCGATATATAAATTTACTGACCCTTCTACTGTTTACAAAACTGCTGTGATCCATTGAGGGATGGTGAGCAGGTGATCACAGGTAACCCTTAGAGCATGACGGGGAAGAGGATGAGATCACTTATGAGTGTAGCTTCCGCATCATTTGGAGTCTTAGTTGTTAAACATTATTTATGCATTTGTTATGGATTTGAGTTGGTCGGATGGTATGCCATCTGTTGGAGACATGTATTGATATTTAAACAATGTTTAATAAAGTACTACTTTTTTTATTGCTTGTTGTGATTTTCACTGCCTCGGGCAACCGAGATGGTAGCACTTCCGTGTGCTAAGATGGCTTGTAAGTTATCTTTGTGTATGGGGGTGTTACAAAGTGGTGGATGGATGTAATGGGGAGACAAGAGATGTAAATGAGAAATCATGAATAAATATTCAGATATAGTTGTTAGTCGTTAGTAGAATCTTTCATGAGGATGTAGGACTAAAGGAAGGATGAGAGCTATTGAGTCTCAAAAGAGAATGTGGGAGTTTGTTATGATTATAGTTGGTAACTATCTTGAGATAGTGGTTTTAGTACCTTGTGGGTCATTTTGCGAGGAAAGATGCGTTGATGGAGAATGACAAATTGTGGTTGAGTTGGGAAACTTATGAAGAGACTATAATATTATTTGGACAAATGTTATGGTTGAGTTGAGGAAGTTATGCGTGAGTGTGGAGGTAGTCATAATTGGTTGTGTTGTCAGATTAACCTTTGTGGTATTGGGTGGCAAGATTGTGGGTTTGTGAGCAAAAGTGGAGTAATGTGCCATAGTCGCGTGGATTTGAGGGTGACGTTGAGATATGTTGAAATCTAGCTTTCTTGATGGGATTACTTAGGTGTTATTATGAGCTTGTTACTCATGTGTTGGATTAGTAGACTAAAGTATGAGTGTTCTCGTATAACGCTTAGAGATAAGTGTATATGATGTATTGGTAGTATGTGTGTGTCCAGTGAGGTTACCTCTATCATTTGGTAGTATGTGTCTTCTGTTGTGTACTGGTGTCAGTCATTTGGTGGTTGTTATGTCGGTCATGTGGGGATGCGATTCCAGTGAGTCAGTTAGAGTATCAAGTTCTGAGAGTTTGCAGTATTTATGTGTTGAGCATGTGTATAGAGGTCGTATTTCTATTGTTATCGATTCGTTAGCTGTTGTCTAGTGGATTTAAGAGAAGGGTCTAATCGGTGGAGCTTTTCAGTCGTTATTGTTGAGTTATTTGTTCTTTTTCCGCATGTACATATGGATTTGGATGCTTTGACTTGGTGGGTGTGAGGATGTCGAGAAATTTAATTATGGTGTGCTTGAAGTTGTAAATGGTTCATCGTCGTTTGGAGGATTTTATTGGGATATGGTGTTAGGGCGTATCATGGTTGAGTGTTATGTGGTTTAGATAGGACGTGAATTCAGAAGGATGCTATGAGTAATCGTGGTAAATGATTGGTCTAATGTTTCATGTTAAGGATTTTTGGATGGATTTTAGGTAATGTGAAAAATGGATGGTGTTGGAGTTGTCGTATAATTGGCAGTGTTGATATTGGAGTATTAAGAAATTTTGGGTAAGACGGGTTGATGATAATAAAGTAAATAGGTTAGAGTTAATGATGAATGGGGTTAGAGGGCGTAGCACCGTTTGAGGAGAACGGGTTGTCTCATTATCGTGACTGTGTGTTGTGGAATATTTAGAGGGAATATTAGTTGATTGGTAAGTTAAGAGGATTGGCAGTGAGTATTAGTTATTCGGTGATGATCGATCTTGGAGTTATGTGAAAGAATATAAGTATTTTGTATGGTGCATTAGGTGCTAGGTCTGTTTGAGAAGTTGAATTTGATATGATTAGTGAGTGTTGCAATATTGTTCAAAGAAGAGTGTTGGCAGGTGTTGTTTAAAATTGGAGAACTGGTGTGGTGGGTTGGTTAATGATATCGTTAGGATGTGAAATTTTGATAGCGACATTTGATGGTGTAAGTTCGGATGTCTTGTCGATGTATGTACTATTAGAATTTTGAGTTATGCTGTTGTATCAGATTGTGACGTTCTTCGAGGGTACCCTTGATATGTGATGGTGTTAGTGCTCGTGTGGCTGCTTGGTTTCTCTTGATGGTAATGCGGGTGTGAACTTCGGGGACGAAGTTCATTTTAAGGAGGGAAGAAAGTGATAATCTGTATTAATTTTGTAATGTAACACCCGCAAATGTACCCTATTTTTATAGTAAAAATATTATTCGGATACTTTTCAGCGAATTTTAGTTTTAGATTAGAATTAAATTTCCCGTGTCGAATTTAGAATTCCTGAGTTCGTATTTGGATTTTACGCGAGATTTCAAGTGAATCAATTCTTAAGACGTCATTGACTTTTCCTTGACTTTTTCCACTTACTCCCTCTTATACTCCCTCATAACCTAACTCACCCTCACAACTCAACATCTTCTTCTTCCTCACCAAGAAACCCCAAATCCCTAGCCTCCATCTTTGATCCATCTTTAGAATCATCGCTACTCCTTCGTTACTCGCTTAAATTCACTAAGGTTCGTCTTATTCCTTCCCTCTCATCTTCCTCTATCCGTATTGGTAATAAAATTACCGTCTTTCTCGCTTTTCAATTTATCCGTCTTTCTCAAAGGTGAATTATATTCATCTTTTGTCGTCTAATTGTAGGTGGAGACCTTCTAGACCCCGATGAGGATTTCTATCTAGTGGAGGAAGACTTAGAAATCGTTTGAAGACGCGTAAAGGTAACGGTGAAGGGTTACTCGATATCATTTACGTGTTTTATGTGTTTTCTATGTTAGAAATTGTTTTTAGAATAAGGTTAGTAATCTTAGGAATTGTGTTGTTGATGATGGTTGTTGTTAATTGATAATTGATATGAGAATTGATGATTTGTATTGATAGATGATGTTGTGTTAGGCCTAAGTGAAATTGTGAAATTCGTGTTTTCGTGCCCGAGACAAGACGCTGGCAGCGCCCTTTGACGCTGGCAGCGTCGTGGGGCGCTGGCAGCGTTTCTTGCTGCCAGTTTCCCAAGTCGACTGCAGGTTTCCTGCACTAACCCCGTTTCGTAAAATGATCATATCTCCTTCGTTACTTGCTTGTTTTGGGCTTGTGACATCCCGTTGGAACCGTAAGAGGATAAGCTATCACCTCCAATTAGAATTTCTGCATTTGGATGTCTAGAACTCTAGTTATGACCGTTTGAAGTGGACCCTTGTTTATAGTTGGTTTCCAAAGACGTTGTTTTGGAGAGGGGATCTATGTTTCTTATTTATTATACTTCATAAACTTAGTCTAATGCTTATGTATCATGTATTGATTCATTTTGATCATAGTTAAATTCATATAATTCCATATTCTCATGTTGGTGACGGTTTTTGATGTGTTCGCCTTTGAGTCGGTTTTACCT
Source organism: Heliosperma pusillum (assembly GCA_022085475.1). Lineage (NCBI taxonomy): Eukaryota > Viridiplantae > Streptophyta > Magnoliopsida > Caryophyllales > Caryophyllaceae > Heliosperma > Heliosperma pusillum. The sequence continues at coordinate 3,459 of JAIUZE010010646.1, forward strand.
TATGTATTTGATGTGAGCACTAATTGTTCAGTGTTTTGAACTCTCATTCCCCGGTCATACTTTATAATCGTTAGACTTAAATGTCGGAGCGGTGAAGTGTAACCGTGATGCCTTTGTGCATTTGTTAGTGGGGATATGACGACGTTGTTGGGAGGCGAACGCAATGCGTTGATCGACCCGACCGTCAAATGTTGTATCCTTGCGAGGTGGTGTCATTGCATGTAGCGTACTAGCTTGACTTTTGACTATAGATCTCTTTCCGCCTCTTTCGTGTGGTTTAGCCGAATTTGGGGTACTCGACGTCCTTTGTGTTGATCGAGTCTTGGATGTGGAACGTCATACCACATGTCGAATCGGGAAACGTCTTATCCCGAGAGTCTGGCCAGGTTTAGACTAGGACCGTATTATTATCGTCGTCCTACCGAGAGGATTAGAGTCTTGTGTGTACGAAACGTCTTATCGTACATGATTCCGGGAAACGTCTTATCCCGTGAACTTGTTTGTCTAGGTCATGAGTATACAAAACGTCTTATCGTATACGGTTCCGAGAAATGTCTTATCCCGTGAGCTTCCATTGGCTTGTCTTTCTAATGTACATGATGCTAGTGCGTGCCATTAACCGTGAGAGAATATGTGTCACTTTTGTATGATTGGATGGTTGTTTGTAAGTTGAATTATTCGTGAACATTGAGTTGGACTCTTGCATGAAATAGATGATTGACGTGGTTTATATGTCGAGTCTCTATCTTATCAAGTATATGCCGCTAACGGTGAGATTTAAGCCTTAGTGAGTATATAGTTGCCTAAGGGTGTCTTCCCCGAGTCTATCTATAGCATGATGGTTACGGATTGTACATATTATGCTCTTATCATTATATATTGAATTGCCTATTTATTCTTTCTCGTACTTCACATGTATATCTATATATGCATGCTTCTACTTTTTTTATTTCCGTTTATGTACGTTTAATGTGATATGGTTGGGAGAACCCGGAGTTACTCCCCACTGATTGTGGCGTTCATGTTTTTCATGGATGAACATGTTGCTTGCTTGGATGGCTTTTTGCTTGTGGTATTTTGGGTTCGGGTGTGAGCTAGCGGGCGTTGTCCCTGGATGAAACACCTCTAGACGTTCTTTAGCTAGATGCTAAACAACTTTGTCTTTTGTTAACATTTTGAGAGACTACGTCTCTTGTAGTATTTTATATTTGGTTTGTAATTATTGTCATTCCTCGTATTTCTATCTTGCATGTATAAAGGTTTTTAAAATACCGTATTTTTCGCTTTATAAATCACATGCTTGTTATGTTTTATTTCCGCATTCGCGAGGGTTGTCACATGTAAGACTTTTACTTTCTTATCAGTCTTATTTGTTTGATGGAGACTTGGTGTTGGTTTGTTTCGAGGTGATACGTTCGAGGTTATATGTGATTGGTAGAGTTCTTGTGTCATAGGTGATGTTGTTGTGTAGTTATCATATGTTATGTGTTGTATTGGTGATATGTTATGTGTTGTATGCTGTGGTGTTGAGGTTGTGTTGAATTTTGTGTTTGTTGTTGGTAGGGTGTCTATTTGGGTAGGAGTATGAGTTGTGAATTTCGGGGACGAAGTTCGTTTTATGGAGAGAAGACTGTAATACTACGTATTCGTGAGTGTTTAGGACTCAGGCGAGTAGGGCTTACTCGACCGAGTACATCTGGTACTCGACCGGGTGAAGTCTACTCAACCGAGTGACTTTGGTGGGTGTCTGTTGGTTGGTCCTGATCTTGTGCACTTGGCCTAGTGAGTTTGGCACTCGACCGAGTGAGGCTTACTCGACTGAGTGACTTTGTTACTCGTTCGAGTAAGTCGGTTTTTCCGGATTTGTTGGCACGATTAATTAAGGGTTTAAGAGGAGAGATTCAGTTCATAATTCATTTTACGCTTCTAATCTGAAAACCTAATCTCTCGAACTCTTTCAAAAACCCTCTTGGAACCTTTGATCGTTCGTGCCGGATCGTTCGTGTCGGGTCGTTTGTTCCTTTGCCTTAATCTATTCTTATGGTAAGTATTCATGTTATTGCTTTGATTGTGATTATGTTGATGGTTTTCATTGAATTGGGGTAAAGAAGATGAACTTTTATTGATTATGTTAATGTTAATTGCTTTAGGGGTGACTTCGTTGAGTAACACTTCTAATCCCTAGAGCTTTGTGTGGATCTTGATAAGGTAGGGTTTTCCGTACTCAGTAATTGTTGTTATTAATTGATGCTATGAGTAAATGTATTGTTTGTGATTGATGATGGAGATGTTGGTGTCGGGTTTGGGGAGTTGCTGGCGATCTCATTGGTTTACTATGGTTACTTGTGATTACGATCCTATTGGGGGGCAGGCACGCCCCGAGTTCGCCTCCGTGGTTATCCCGCCACGTGGGGGATGTGCACATTAATGATCCAGGTTTATCTCGCTGCGGTGAAATGGAAATTCGACGCATGTGGCTGCGGTCTAGGGTCAATAGGTGGTTTTGTAGAGCAGGCTGATAGACTGAGTCTACTAAGGTAACCGCTGTGGTGGCCCTCAGGTTTCTCTTATTCCTGGTTCTTTTGCTTGTGCATTGATCGATACACACATTTACTGACCTTTCTACTGTTTACAAAACTGTTGTGATCCATTGGGGGATGGTGAGCAGGTGATCGTAAGTAACTATCAGAGCATGACGGGGAAGAGGATGGGATCACTTATGAGTCTATCTTCCGCATCATTTGGAGTCTTAGTTGTTAAACATTATTTATGCATTTGTTATGGATTGGAGTTGATCGGATGGTATGCCATTCGTTGGAGACATGTATTGATATTTAAACAATGTTTAATAAAGTACTGCTTCCTTTATTGCTTGTTGTGATGTTCACTACCTCGGGCAACCGAGATGGTAGCACTTCCGTGTGCTAAGGGGGCCTTGTAAGGTACCTTGGTGTATAAGGGTGTTATTGTTGGAGTAAGTGTCCTCAACAATAGTGCGATTACTGATTTAAATCTCAATAACAAGAATACAAAGGGATAATTAACATTATAGTCAACTGATCCACATTAATGGGTAATGATTAGCTTACTAGAGTTTGAAGTTACTGTCGTATGACGGTGGTGATCAGTTGATCCCTTGAGGTCACACCGAAAGGACGATTTTCTTATCATGAAAGTTAATTAATTGTATAGTGATACAGATTAATTAATCCCTTAATTGAACGAGTTCAAATTATATATGAGAATTGTATCTTATTGTAATATGATTAGATAGGATACATATTGGTAATTAAATGTTATATTACCAAAGTTGAGTATTGTTTATGAAACATTAGAGATAAGAATGATTGGTTAATAGTAATTACAATAAGTTGTAGATTATATTAACAATATGTGAGATGATCCATTTTACATACATGTAATTATAAATTATTACTTAAAATATTAAGTATGATTTATTTGTTATAAGATTGTATTTAATTACTTAAATAATTTTTTATAAGGACAATTACATGCAACTTGTCATATGTCACATATATGACAAATGACAATATGTGAAAGTTAAAATGGGATCCCATATTACATAATGGAGCCGGGTTTGGGTAGTTGGGAATTAGGGTGTATATACTTTGTGATTAATTGTTAAGACACAATCAATACCCTAATTACCTAAGACCTACCCTTGTCTTTTTTGTAAGAGAAAAAGTGAGGCATGCTTGTCCCCTCACTTTGTCCCATAACCGATGGCTCCCAAGGTGAGAAAATGAGAATAAGTTCTCATCTTTTTCTCACATACAAGATTATGTTTTTGAACGCAGCTAATCTCTCTAAACAAAATAACTCAAGGAAGTTATTTTAAATCCATTCTCATATTCATACTCATTACATTACTAGTAGTAGTAATAACTTATCTTTTCAGGGAGCCTCTTATCTTATCTAGTAATATAAGATAAAGGGTGATTGTGGGATAGTCTAGGTGCATCCAAAAGAAGTGTTTATACACTTGGAGCTTAAGGAAATTCATCCCTTGTTTAATTAGCTCAAGCACAAGAACAAGAAGGAGTCTTGTTCTTGTGCCCTTTACTCGTCCAAAACACTACGTGATGAACAATTTTCTTCTCTACCTTTGTTTTATTTAGTTTGCATGCACTAGATCTAGGGAACTAATTAAAGAGTTAATTAGTTAATCTTAAAAAGAGTCTCAAGAGTAGGTATATGAACCTAACAATTGGTATCAGAGCATATGGATGTTGCATGCAAATCGGTTTTAAAAGTTTTTACGAGTTAAAGTAACTAAATAAAACTATAAATTTGTATTTTATATGATAAAGTCACGAAATTTTTATGCATCATATACCTTCTGGTCCTTAAATGATTTTAGGTCATTTTGATGATTTATGGAAGATTATTGCTTTATTTAAAGACACATTTTAATAAACACTTTTATTTACTAAATATAGTTAGAGTTCGAAACTGGCCATGAAATTTTAGTAAAACATCACATGCCTATTTACCTACTTTATGTAAAATTTGAGATAAATATGATTTATTTTGCATGAGTTATGATTTTTAATAGTTAAAATGGCATATATAGTGATTATTTTGGCATAAATAGCTAAAATGATTTTTTGGCATGAGAAAATTATCATATGTTGCATAAATATTGTACATATCATATTTATAAGTTGAAAATTAATTAGATTAATTTTCATGTGTTTTGAGTATTTTATTTGATAAAATCGATTAAGTGGAACTATATTTTTCTCTAAAATGATTCGAACATTTTTGACCAAAACATTGACATGATAATGTTTCTGGAAATGTTCCAAAATATTCAAAATTTTAATTTTCAAATTTATAAATTATTGTAATTAAATTTGGAATTATTACATAAACGTTATGTGAATAAGGGTAAAAAACGAGCAATAATGCAAAACCGAGTTGAATTATTGTCAAATAATTAAAAGAGACTAATTTTTGAGTCCTAAAGCATTTAGGATAGTTAACTTGGACTTAAATTTAATTTAAGTGTTGATTTGTGAATTTAATTGGTTATTATCACGCATTTCCAAAAAACCGGGTTATACATGATATAAGTTTTATTAGGGAGATTTGGCGTATATATATTGCATGAGTTTTACATATAAATATTCTGCATTTTGAATGAATGAAAGTCATTTTTGAATTTATGTAATTTTGAATTATGTAATTTGTCTTAGTGTGGCCTTAGTTTTAATAGATATTACCCGTAATGTAAAGGAATATTGATTCGGTTGTAATTTTATGTGATCTCGTATCACTTTTATTGTAATATTTAATTTTTACAAATGTAAAATAGGAAAGTAATTTTTATTATATATTTTTGTAATTATTTGTAATCCCGGAGTTTCCTAAAGACGGAGCCATTCAGAAAGATGTTCCGAAAAAGACGGTGTCCTTGGGAGGCGTTCACATGAAGTTCAAGGGACCAAAGGAGTTGGTTTCCGAATTTTTAAATAGATTATTTGATTTTCTATTTCTAGGAATGCCATACTACGAATTTATTTTATTGCTTGCATTTTTATTTATATGTCACATGCATGCCAAATCGCCATATAAATCACACATGCATTTTATCGACTTAATCGACCGCGTCAATTATAATTATCGATATATCACCAATTTTTTTCACTTAAAGGAGATAGATAATAAATTAACTTGATCTCTATATTTATTAATTGAGATTTAGCCTTAACAAATAGTAGAACCCATGAATCCCAATTTCATAAGGAAGCAGGTTCGGCTCACCGAGGTGCTATACTTATTACGTTGGGTTAGTGGGGCTTATTGCATCGAAATTTGGTTGAACTCAACGGAAAAATTAGGGTCCGTGGCCCATGTGTTCCGGGCTAAAGATGACAATAAAGTATTTCATCGACCAAGAATTCTAATGATAGAATCGGTTAAAGAGTTAACCCACCAAGTAATAATAATAAAGGTCGTGGAGTCCGTGGCTCACATAAACCCGAGTTAATATAGGATTTGGGTATTGGAATCAATTATGTAATTGGGTAGAGATCATTATATAAATGCTAAACTTGTTTAAAATGTTTACAAGTAATTTATAACAATAAATGTTGATGTTTCTTTCATCTCATATTTTCTAGACAAAACTTGTTTTATTCGCAATGTCGGCAAACGATAACGAGGTTCGACCTCCCGCACCACAACTCACCAGCGTATCATGGCTTAGATCCCCTATGGATCAATGCAAATTTGAAAAGAATTGTTCTAATTTCGCGAATTGGAGTGGGCAACTGTGCCTTGCCACCAAAGGTGATGGTAAGCTTCGTTACCTCACAAAGCCTTCTCCCAACGCTTCTAAATGCAAGGTCAACTAACGCCGTAAAGGTGGCCTATGAGACCTACCAAATAGAATCGGCCACGATCAAGAATGTCTTGATCTTCTCTATAGATGTCGAGCTTCAAAGGAATGTCATAAAGATGAATTCAACGTATGAGATCTACATTAAACTCGTGACCATTTTTTCACGAGCTCTTAGGATCATTCAATATGACGTCGCTTCTTAATTTTTAGACCTTAAACATGAAGGATGGTCAATATGTGTGCTCCCACGTACTCAAATGATTGAGCATGTCGAGATACTCAAGAAGTAGGGAATAGCGTTTCCTGAGCAACTTGTGATTGACCGCATACTCCACTCCCTAAACCGTATCAAAGGGTTTGTTAATTTTAGGGTGAACTTCAACATGCAAAACGTCACCACGACTCTACATGAGTTTCACAAAATGGTTGTGCGAACTGAGCGTCATATGGGATACCATGCTAGCACTAGAAAAGATGTTTTAAACGTCAAATGACAAAAGCAAAGGGAAGTTCAAGAAGAGTGGACACAAAGGGAACAAGCCCACACCTTCTAAGGACACAGAAAGGCTATTGGGAATAGTTCTTCTAAGTCTAAGAAGGGTGTCCCCTCTAACGACAAGTGCCATTATTGTAGTGTTAAAGGCCATTGGAAACGTATTTGCCCAAGATTTTTGGGAGATATTAAGACTGGACGAGTTCTTCTAGTAGATAATAGTTCTCCCGGATGTTTATGTTATTGATATTAATCTCAACTTTGGTTTTTTTTTATACAAGTTGTAGTTCTCATCCTCCTAATTAGATTAAGGGCATGAGAAGAAAGACATGGCAAACCAAGCTTTAGAGAATTTCCAAGATGAGGGAGTTAAGGTAGCCATCACATAGAGGAGAACTAAGGATTAGCTTGGCGTTCTTGTTATTTGTCTTTCTAGTTATTTTTAATGTCGTTTTGGAACTTTTTATTTCCGTGTTAGACATGGAAACTGGTTATTATTTCCATTTTGAACGACAATTGTTGTACTATATAATGATAACTTGGTTTTCAATCTAAGTCATTATGTTTATGGGATTTATGTTCTAAACTTTTCATTATACAAAGTTTATCTTAAACATAAAGTATTGTGACAAATTGATCATATGAGAAAATATAATGATTTGATCATTATAATCGCCTAAGTTATGAATTGGGTTCTTACTTATGGACTTGTGACTAAGTATCACAACTTATTTGAAATAAGAAAGATCAATTGCATAGTCAAATCGAGTTAATGAACTCACATTTGGGGATTTGCAATCCACATAAGCCCCAAGATAAGATCTTATAACGCCAATATGACTCCATACGAGTTATGGAAGGGATGAGAACCCAAAATTTGTACAAGACATGGATGAAGATCCAAGTATTTAGCTTAGATAAAACAAGTCTATTGAGAAGTTAGAATACAAAGTCTAAAAAAATAAGTCTGCTATAGATCGCTCAAAGGTAATACGAGCATTTTACCTCATTAAGCCTAGAGAACAAAGCTGTTTGTGGCTCATGGTGCTATCCTTCAAGAAAATATGTGTATTTTCAAAAGGATAGAGTGGGAGAAAATTTGCCACAAACTAGTTTTTGGATAGACAGATAAGAGAAAATGTTCTTAAGTCGTCCAAGGTTAGAGGCTAGTAGTTAAAATTATTACTTTTTGAAAGTAATAGAAATATGATCTATAAATTGGCGGTTATAGTTTCCAATTCGAACTTGTTGCATAAGAGCCTTAAGAATACAAGATGGATACTATACACATAAAATTACTTGGGGAGGTTTGGACCTCCCAAGGGTGAATAAAACTTTATTGTAAAGTATTATATATCAGTTACAATATAACCATCTTGGAGATCCAAGATTATTGCATCTACACCTCATTGAAAGTATATGTATGACAAAGTGACAAAGAGTTGTTTAAAGTTACCTTTCTAAATGGGCATTTAGAAGTGGACAAGTTGTCGTACAAAACTTAGGAGATTAATGTGTGATCCTAAGAGAGCACTTGAGAGGTTGTAATAATCATTGAATAACAAGAGAGAATGGTTTCCCCGAATTGTCGAAGAGCCATGTTTATGAATGAAGTTAAGTGGGAGCTAGATATATCATATGTGGACATGAAGGTTAGTGGGAGCTGAGTTATCATGTATGCACATGATGATTAGTGGGAGTACAATATCTTCCATGTCTTGTATGTATGAGACATATTCATCATTAGGAATGATGTACTAACATTGCCTTTCGTGGAGGAGTGTTTAGGAAATCATTTTTAGATGAAAGAGTTGGAAGAAGCATATCGTTCTGAGGCAAAATATCGTCCATGTCTTATATGTAGGAGACATATCAGATATATCAATCATTAGGGAATGATTTACTGACATTGCCTTCCGTTGAGGAGTGTTTGGGAAATAATTTCTAGATGAAAGACTTCGAAGAAACTTATCGTGGCTTAAGTATCCAAAATCTATAGTGATAGATCAGAGAGGATATTGGCGTTAAGATGAGAATCTTATATTGATAAGGATCCTTCATCTAAGCATCAACATGATAAGAGAGTTCTTCATATTGATGAAAGTGGGATCACTATGAAGTAGTCATAGGTATCCACTGAACCTAAGAGTGGTTTGATCACATGATTGCTAATGTTTCCGCCATTAGGCCAATCATGTATGCCAAGATATGCACATACCTTGATGAGTTGTATGCTTGGAGCATGACAAGTCAATAACAAATCAATCCATATGAGAGTCATTGGATAGCCTTCAAGAATATTCATGAGTTCCTCGAGGAGAACTATGAGTTCATTCTTGCGTTTGGTAATGATAACTTAGTTGTTTGTTAAATGTTACACAAACCCAAGTTTCCAAATATCTAAGGATCTGACAAAATCCTAGGCTAAATTTTGTTATATTGAAAGCGAATAATTAAAAGACATGATCGAAGTGTTAATCATTGAAGATTCTACAAATAGAGTATTAGTACATGGTAATGAGGAAAAGGTGGCTCATAAGGATCAAATAGTAGACCCTTTCACCAACATACGTATCACGTTGTTATTGTGATAACAAGTGGGAGCATCTTTTAAGTAAAAGAGCCCAACACTAGATAGAGATCTAGTGATGTACTTAGATAAATTCATGTTATTGCGAATAACGATGAATGAAAAGGCAGTTCATAAAGTTGGAATAAATGGATACATGATATATCCACTATCCAAGCTTTTATTGCATTTAGACAAGATGGCCATGAAGTGTCATGTTATATCGTGTTGATTATTCATATATGATAATCACATTTTGATGGAAATATCGGTATATTTCGTCATTAATTTTACGGATTATAATGAAACTATAGTATATGAATTACGAGTCATAAATGAATTTCATAATATAAAATTATAGGAATTTAGAATTAACCTTTGGTCCTAGCAAATTTGGCCTATGAACAATATCGAAATCGATATTCTTCTAATTGTTGCACCCAAGATGCTCTGAGATATGTCTTTTCTTGTGCTAGAAAGAATACAAAAATTACTGATGATTTTTGTGTCAAGAACTGAATCATGAATTATGTAGAGAAGAAGAGTTTATATAAACCTCTCCTCCTCTCTCTTTTTACACGTCCAAATAGAAGTCTAGTAGAGGGAGGAGTCTTCCCTCTTTTTCTTCTACTTTTATTAGAAATTAGAGTCAAGATAGGATTCTTCCTTCTTTTATTTATTTAATGTATAATATGTGAATGTAATATTATAATATATACGTCAATTATAAACATAGTATATTTATAATTTGCTAATTAAATATAACAGTTTATATTTAATTACGAATTAACATTTAATTCGTTTAAGCTTACATTATTTAATCTTATTAAATAATTACATTATATACATTAATTAGATATAACAGTTTATATTCAATTACGAATTAACATTTAATCCGTCTCAGCTAGTATTATTTAATCGTATTAAATAATCGTATCATCATTACATTGACTAACCTTTTAGTTATATACATCGACTAACCTTTTAGTCATATAAGGCATCAATATGATTATATTTTCATATAATTATATCTTTCAAACACATCCTTTAGGTGTGACGTTTCGGGACCAGTTGATCACCGCCATTTAAAATGACAATAACGTCAAACTTCTAGCAAGCCAACCGTTATCGATAAACGTTAATCAACTGATAAGAATACTAAGTATACCCTGTGAACCTGTAAGAGATTTATACACGTTATCGCACTAACTGTGGAGGACACTAGCTCCAACAATCTCCCACTTGTCCTTACAAGTGTATGTGCGATAACCGATTCTCATATCCAAAATTTCTCTCACTCAATGTAAAACAATTTGCAAAATCTGTATTCACAAAGGTCGTATTTTACAAGTGATCAATATCAAGAGTGGTTTTCCCGACTAGAGAGTAACTTAACTGATAAACGAATCATTATTCGAGCATGGTCATGCATTTCAGTTACAACTCCTCGAGTGGCCCTGAGAAATAACAAAACCTGATAAAGGTTGGATATTTCCCTCAACTCGAATCCTGCAGATCCAAGCACAGTATGAAATGATCCAGTAAAAATCTACTTAGCCTCCTGTTACGGTCGACCATGAGAAAGAAACCAAAGTCAGCCAAAACCTGCCTTAATCTCAAGAGACAGTCGATAGTCAAAAGAATCGACTCTTAGAAACACTATGGACGTCCTATACACGACCTGTCACCGAATGTTCTGAAACATTTAGGACTCCATAACGTTGTCACGATGTCCTACGAGGTATCCTTATAACTCGTATCTGTGATCGATCAGTCAACCGTTTGACTTATGGCTCGTTGAACCCACCATCAATCAACTTCACAGTATAATTGCCAGAGTTATCAACTCATGTAGGCGATTACGGACCAAAACAATTATAATGTAATTCAGTTCACTTTGTGGCGTTCAATGTTGTCGTACAATCCACATGAAAAACAAAATATGACACAATACGATGATGTTATAAATAGTGCATGAAAAAGATACATTTATCTAATCCACATAAAACAGCTACTACAACTCAGGAACACGTTTAATTCCCATGGAAATAACGTGCCCTTCATGCTTATCATATTTTAACGGTTTAGTGAGAGGGTCCGCGATGTTGTCATCCGAAGCAAGCTTGTCAATCACTATCTCCTTTTGCTCCACGTAATCTCGGATCATGTGAGCCTTCCGAAGTACATGTCTAGACTTGTTGCTGGACTTAGGCTCCTTAGCCTGGACGATGGCACCTCTATTATCACAATAGATGGTGATAGGGTCATTCGAACTAGGAACTACGGTTAGTCCTTGTAAGAACTGACGCATCCATATAGCTTCCTTTGCAGCTTCTGAAGCGGCATAGTACTCGGACTCAGTTGTAGAATCTACTATAACACTCTGTTTGGAGCTTTTCCAACTGACCGCAGCGCCATTAAGAGTAAAGACGAATCCAGACTGAGATTTCGAGTCATCTCGATCGGTTTGGAAGCTAGCATCTGCGTAACTGATTGCGCATAGCTCAGTTTCTCCTACATAAGTCAATACCCAATCCTTAGTCCTTCGTAAGTACTTAAGGATGTTTTTGACAGCCATCCAGTGTGTTTCACCTGGATTGCCTTGGTACCGACTCGTCATACTCAATGCATATGCCACGTCCGGACGTGTGCATATCATGGCATACATGATCGATCCTATAGCTGATGCATAAGGAACACGACTCATGCGCTCGACCTCTTCCAATGTCTTGGGTGCCTGAGCTTTACTCAAATGCATCCCAGAAATCATTGGAAGGTACCCCTTCTTGGAGTTGGTCATGCTGAACCTTTCAAGAATCTTATCAATATAAGACTCCTGACTGAGTGATAACATCCGTCGTAATCTATCTCTATAGATACGGATCCCCAATATGCGTTGTGCCTCACCCAGATCTTTCATCTGGAAATGGTTCTTTAACCATACGTTTACCGAAGATAAGAGAGGAATGTCATTCCCAATCAAGAGTATATCATCGACATACAATATCAAGAAGACAATCTTACTCCCACTCGACTTGACATATAAGCATGGTTCCTCGACCGATCGAGTGAAACCATTCTCTTTTATCACCTGGTCGAAACGATGATTCCAACTCCGAGAAGCTTGCTTAAGTCCATAAATAGAACGCTTAAGCCTGCAAACTTTCTTAGGATTTTTAGGATCAATGAAACCTTCGGGTTGTACCATGTACAATTCCTCCTCCAAATAACCGTTTAAGAAGGCGGTTTTCACATCCATCTGCCAAATTTCATCGTCATGGAATGCATCATAACTACGGGTGCAAACATTTCATCATAATGCAATCCTTGCACTTGAGTGAAACCTTATGCCACTAGTCGTGCCTTATAGGTGTCTGGTTGTCCTTCTACAGAATGCTTTATCTTATAATCCCATTTGCACTTAAGAGGTCGTACCTTATCAGGCAAATCAACCAGATCCCATACGTCATTCTCATACATGGAGTCCATCTCGGATTGCATGGCTTTAAGCCATAGCTTAGAGTTGCAACAGGTTATAGCACCTTTATAGGTAATGGGTTCGTTACTCTCTAGGAGTAAAACATCATCTCTCTCATTCTCCTCGACCATACCAATGTATCTGTCTGGAGGAATGGAGACTTTACCTGACCTCCTAGGTTCCATAGGGATGTTAACCGTAGCAGAGTTGAAGGAACCTCTTCCTCCATTGGTTGCTCGGTTGTTGGTTCTTGAATCTCCGATAGATCGAAGGTTCTATTACTTGACTTATTCTCGAGAAACTCTTTCTCTAAGAACTTCGCACTAACCGCAACAAAAACTCGTTGTTCGTTAGGCGAATAGAAGTAATGACCAAACATTACTTTTGGATAACCAATAAAGTATGTCTTGACCGATCGCGGGCCGAGCTTATCCTCGTGTCTCCACTTGACATAAGCCTCGCAGCCCCAAACCCGAATAAAGGACAAGTTAGGGACCGTTCCCTTCCATATCTCATATGGAGTCTTGTCTACAGCTTTAGACGGACTTCGGTTAAGTATTAGAGCAGCTGACAAAAGAGCAAAACCCCATACTGAATCAGGTACTACCGTGTGACTCATCATGGATCGAACCATATCAAGTAATGTTCGATTTCTCCATTCGGACACACCATTTAATTGAGGTGTTCCAGGTGAGTTTGTAACAACCCGAAATATACCCGATTTTTTCTAGTAAAAATATTTACTAACACTTTTCAGTAGAACTTAAGTTTTTAAAATAGGAATTTTTGTTCCGAGTCTTATTTTGAAATTCCGCGTTCGTATTTGGAATTTCTGAGAGATTTCATGAAAAGACGTTTTTAGTCATCTTTGACTTTTCTTGACTTTTAAGTCGTCTTTGACTTTTCTTGACTTTTTGAAAGTCGTCATTGACTTTTCTTGACTTTTAAGTCGTCCTAAACTTTTCTTGACTTTTACGTCATCTTCGACTTTTCTCGACTTTTCAGTCAACTTTGACTTCCGTTGACTTTTTCCCGACTCGCCTCATAAGTTTGAAGACCGAAATTTTATTTAAAAAAAATAATATTTTTGATTTATTTTGATTTAGATTTATTAAGATTTATCATAATTTAATATAATTATTTTGAATTTATTCGGAATTTAAAGAATAACGTTGACGGTTTTAACCGAACGTCATTTAACTATTCCCGACTCATCGTAAATCCCGTAACAAAATCGAAACTCGACTTTGGCATGAGTCACACGCCCATGTCATCGTTTTCCACTCACTTGAGATATTTTAATTGTTTCGATTAAACTAATACAAATATCTAAGATATTTGTCGCTTTATCGATCCGTCCGTTTAAATTACGCAAATCGCTCAAAATCAGACCCGATTCCTACCCATTTCACACGCCCCATGTCACCTATTTTTCACTCATGTTAGATCTTTTAATTTATATGATTAAACTAATAATAATATCTAAGATATTTGTAACTTTATCGGTCTGTCAACTTAAATTCCGCAATCGCTTAAAAACAGACCCGATTTGTCTTCATTTCTCACGTCTCCTTTGTCCTCTCTTTGACCATGATATTTGCTTTCTTTTCATTTTAATAACATAATATCTTGATATTTAGTATAATTAACTTTATCGTTAATTATATTTAATCGATTACCGTAAAATAATTATTAATCGCGAGTCAATTCCGTAACAATAATTTCAAAACCCGACATCCATCTTGGCCTATATTTACACGGCTCACACAACACTCCAATCACTAACAACTTTTCATTTTTCAACAAA
>JAIUZE010010647.1:0-18012 GCA_022085475.1 Heliosperma pusillum
CGTTTTACTCCTAGAGAGTAACGAACCCGCTACCTATAAAGGTGCCATGACCTGTTCCGACTCTAAGTTATGGCTAGAAGCCATGCAATCCGAGATGGACTCTATGTATGAGAATAACGTATGGGATCTGGTTGACTTACCTGATAAGGTTCGGCCTCTTCAGTGCAAATGGCTTTATAAAATAAAGCATTCTGTAGAAGGACAACCAGATACATACAAGGCACGACTAGTGGCAAAGGGTTTCACTCAAGTGCAAGGATTGCACTATGATGAAATTTTTGCACCCGTAGTCATGTTGCGTTCCATTCGGATAATCTTAGCGATTGCCGCTTTTCATGAGTTTGAAATTTGGCAAATGGATGTGAAAACCGCCTTCTTAAACGTTTATTTGGAGGAGGAGTTGTACATGGTACAACCCGAAGGTTTCATTGATCCTAAACACCTACGAAGGTTTTGCAAAGCTTAAGCGTTCCATTCTTTAATGGACTTAACAAGCTTCGCGGTTTTGGAATCAATCGTTTCGACCAGGTGATAAAAGAGAATGGATTTACTCGATCGGTCGAGGAACCATGCTTATATATTAAGTCGAGTGGGAGCAAGATTGTCTTCCTAATATTGTATGTTGATGACATACTCTTGATTGGGAATGACATACCTCTCTTAACTTCGGTAAAAGTTTGGTTAAAGAACCATTTCAGATGAAAGATCTGGGTGAAGCACAAAGAATTTTGGGGATCCGTATCTACAGAGATAGATCACGACGGATGTTATCCCTCAGTCAGGAGTCTTATATAGATAAGATTCTTGAGAGGTTCAGCATGACCAACTCCAAGAAGGGGAACCTTCCAATGGTCTCTGGGATGCAGTTGAGTAAAGCTCAGGCACCAAAGACATCGGAAGAGGTCGAGCGCATGAGTCGGATTCCTTATGCATCAGCTATAGGATCGATCATGTATGCCATGATATGCACACGTCCAGACGTGACATATGCATTGAGTATGACGAGTCGATACCAAGGCAACCCAGGTGAAACACACTGGATGACTGTTAAGAATATCCTTAAGTACCTACGGAGGACTAAGGATTGGGTATTGACTTATGGAGGCGACACTGAGCTATGCGCAATAGGTTACGCAGATGCTAGCTTCCAAACGGATCGAGATGACTCGAAATCTCAGTCTGGATTCGTTTTTTACTCTTAATGGCGCTGCGGTCAGCTGGAAAAGCTCCAAACAAACTGTTATAGCAGATTCTACGACTGAGTCCGAGTACTATGCTGCTTCAGAGGCTGCGAAGGAAGCGATATGGATGCGTCAATTCTTACAAGGACTAACTGTAGTTCCTAGTTCGGATGACCCGATCACCATCTATTGTGATAATAGTGGTGCCATCTTCCAGGCTAAGGAGCCTAAGTCCAGCAACAAGTCTAGGCATGTACAACGGAAGGCTCACATGATCCGAGATTACGTGGAGCAAAGGGAGATAGTGATAGACAAGATTGCTACGGATGATAACGTTGCAGATCCTCTCACTAAACCGTTAAGATATGATAAGCATGAAGGGCACGTTATTTCCATGGGAATTAAGCGTGTTCCTGAGTTGTATTAGTTGTTTTGTATGGATTAGACACCTGTATCTTTTTCATAAAACTATTAATGAAATCATCGTTTTGTTTTATATTTTGTTTTTCATGTGGGTTGTACTGACAACATTGAACACCACAAAGTGAACTGAATTACATTATATTTGTTTTGGGTCCGTAATTGCCTACATGAGCTGATAACTCTGGCAATTATTTTGTGACGTCGATTGATGGTGGGTTCAACGAGCCATAGGTCAAACTGTTTTGACTGATCGATCACATATGCAAGTTAAATGATACTATAATGCGCAGGACATTTTGTGACGACGTTATGGAGTCCTAAATGTTTCGGAACATTAGGTGTCGGGTCGTGGATAGGACATCCATAGTGTTCCTAGAGTCGATTCTTTTGACTATCGACTGTCTCTTGAGATAAAGGCAGTTTTTGGGTGACTTTGGTTTCTTTCTCATGGTCGACCGTAACAGGAGGCTAAGTAGATTTTCACTGGGTCATTTCATACTGCGCTTGTATCTGCAAGATTCGAGTTGAAGAAAATATCCCACCTTTATCAGGATATGATATTTCTCAGGGCCACTCGAGGAGCTGTAACTGAAATGCATGGCCATGCTCGAATGAAGATTCGTTTATCAGTTAAGTTACTCTCTAGTCGGGGAAACCACTCTTGATACAGATCACTTGTAAAATACGACCTTTGTGAATACGGAATTTGCAAATTGTTTTACATTGAGTGGGAGAAATTTATTATGGATATGAGAATCGGTTATCGCACATACACTTGTACGGACAAGTGGGAGATTGTTGGAGCCAGTGTCCTCCACAGTTAGTGCAATAACATAAATAAATATCTGTAGGTTCACAGGGTATACTTTGTATAATAATCAGTTGATTAACGTTTATCAATAACGGTTGGCTTGCTAGATAAGTTTGACGTTATTGTCATACAGATGGCGGTGATCAACTGGTCCCTAAAAGTCACACCTAAAGGATGTGATTGAGAGATGTGATTATTTGAGAAAATAATCATATTGATGCCTTATTAAATTGACTAAAAGGTTAGTCAGTGTTTTTGACTAAAAGGTTAGTCAAATGTGATGATGATATAATTATTTAATAACGATTAAATAATGTTAACTAAGACGAATTAACTGTAATTCGTAATTTAAAATGTTATATTTAGTTGTAGTATATAATGTTAGCTTAAACGAATTAAAATGTTAATTCGTAATTAAACATAAACCGTTATATTTAATTAGCAGGATTATAAATATACCGATATTTATAATTAAAGTATATATTATACGATTGTCATAATAATTGTTATATTAATATATCCACTTCAAAATGTTGTAATGGACCTTATTAATGTATGACAACATATTAGACAAATATAATATGTATAACATTATATTAAATGGAAGCTAATATAACCGAAAAAGAGTCCAGATACACTCTAAGTATTTCGGTCAAAAGAGGTAACTAAATAAGAGAAAAATAATCCCTTATTTGACTGACTTGTGCCGTGAGAACAAGAGCAAGGGAAAAAGATTTCTAACCTAATTTTCTACTCTCTCAACTTGTGCCTCCATCACACAAAACACAAAACAATAAAAAGTTAACTGTAACTTTTAATTCTGTTCTAGCAATTACAAGGGCATATCTCAATCAGTCTTGGGTGTTACGATTAGGAGGATATCTGTGTTGATATCTATTCTTAGGCCGAATTTTGCTAGGACCAAAGGTTCAATTCGTTTTCTCTTTATTTTATATCGTTTTCATATTTATGACTTGCATTCATATTATATAATTTTGTTATAATCCTAAATTTTAAGGGGATGTAAACTGTTATTTCCCACACATATCAAATATATGTAATGCTCTAATTAAACTGTATCGTATACAAATAATTAGTATTCTATTTGGGTCACATCCTATAGGTGTGACCTAAAGGGATCAGTTGATTACCGCCGTCATACGACAATAACGTCAAACTCTAGTCAGCCAAGCGTTACCAATCTACGTTAATCAACTGACGTGGAGTATCAAAATATACTAATCATGCCACGTATATTCCAAATGAGATTTATTATATAAATGCACTATTGTGGAGGACACTTACTCCGACACTAACTGCCTCCTCAAAGGAGTATAGGTGTTGTAACTTTACCCTGCTAGCTATCTTTTCATCAAGACTTTCTAAAAACATAGTTATCTTCTGCTCAGGTTTTTCAGTAATCTTACATTGAAGTGTGAGCTGCTCAAAATCCCTCTGGTAGGACTCAACAGACCTACTGTCTTGTTTCAGGTGGGTTAGTTTGATAAACATGTCTTGGGTGTAGTCTTTTGACACAAACTTAGCCTTCATTTTCTTTTTAAGCTTATCCCAAGACTTAATATGGTCTTTACCTTCCCCAGCCCTATGAACTTTCATGTTCTCATACCATAGAGATGCATAACCTTTTAGTTTCATGATGGCAACTTTAAAAGCCCTCCTATCAGTATACCCTTTAAACTCAAAGACTCTCTCTACTGACCTTAACCAATCTAGGAAATCATCAGGGTTCATGCTACCTAGAAAGTCAGGGATTTCTACCTTTATGTCTTTGTCATGGTGCCTAGGAAGACCCTGCTCTGAGCCCTCTGAATCTGAGGCCTCCTCTTATTCCACATGCTGTCTCCTTCTTCCTGCAGCAGGTGGTACAGGTGCTCCTCTTCCACGACCTATCCCTCCTCTTCCACCATTGTTGAGCTGACCATCTAAGTACTCATTGAAGGATGCTGTAATCTCCATGACAGTTCTAGCAAGGCCATTAACTGTGGTTTCAAGCCCTGTTAATATCTCTTCACTCATGGTTGGTTTTTGTATTTTTGAATGTAGTTAGGTAAATGAACTCACAAACCAAAGCTCTGATAACCAATTGAACTGAAATCTCTACAAAAATAGAGCTTTTAAGAGGCCAAAAGGAGCTTGCTTTTACACTCCCTCACACACTCACTAAATGACTCAAAATATTCCAGGAACCTGCACTAGGCCAGGCAGAACAGATAGTACCATCAGACTTAGCACACAAGCACAGACTGTAGGGGTGTGTTTAAGGTTCAAGCACACAAGCAGTAAACCTTAGACACCATGTATTTAACCCACACACAAGTAAGCTAAAGACACAACAAGACTCAAGCCACTGCTAAGAGTTTTGTAATTTGAACAAAGTTCAGTTTTAATCATTAATCCAGTCTGGTTCTCTAGGGTTGCAATGCAGGACTT
The DNA here is from genome assembly GCA_022085475.1 of Heliosperma pusillum. Lineage (NCBI taxonomy): Eukaryota > Viridiplantae > Streptophyta > Magnoliopsida > Caryophyllales > Caryophyllaceae > Heliosperma > Heliosperma pusillum. The sequence goes on from JAIUZE010010647.1 coordinate 4,867, forward strand.
ATATAAGCAATTATAATAGATCTCTATCCTTGAAAATAACATAATCTAATGACTCTAAGAGCCTTACAAATACTGATAAAAGAAATGCAAAAGTCAGCTAATAGTACGAGTAAAACAGACTGCAAAATGACAGAAAAAGCAAGACTGAAAAGTGTTCTTGTTCCTTTCCTGAAATGGTAACGTTGCTCTATTTCTTGGGGAGCCTTTGTCTGGTTTGTTGATGCTAGTCTTGGGGTTGAGAGGGACTGTTAGATACCCTTCCCAACGTTCTTATTTAATCTAGGTTGATCACACAAAAGTAGGGAGTCTTGGATAGATTTGGTGGACTTGTTCCTGCTGACTTCCTCAAAATGATCTTCAATATGGTAGGCTGTTTTAGGGGGACTTCCAGAACAGACGGGAAAAGAAGTTGGAGCCCTTGGTTGGACTCGTGCTGCATGAGAATTGGCTGGTTATTGGGCTTGTTCTGGCTGGTTTTCTGAAGGATGGACCCTGCTCTGGTCAGTCTTGTTGTGGTTGCTCTTGCTAGTGTTCCTGCTGGTTCTTGATATAAGGGTGGGGGCCTGGGAGGTAGTAAGCTTGGTGTCTCTGCTGTGGGACTCCTGCCTGGGTGTGGGGTAGGTGGTAAGCTCCATGTTCTTGCTGTGACATTGTTCTGGCTGACTGGAGGTTCAACTTCTGTTGCATGTAGTATTATTTTTGATATGAGATTAAGTTGCATTCAAAGAGAAGAAATGATCTCCTCTTAAGCATGCCATAACCGGCCAAGCATAGGGACAAATGAGCATGCTCATGCATGCTTTCTGCCTAATCAAGATAATAGGGTGGCTATAGGCATTAGGCTTTAGTAATCATTATGTTTAATCATCATTAGTAGAATGTTTAAAGCCTAAACCTACCCAACCACTCCATATAGCCGATTTCTCCACTTAAGAAGGAGCCCATTTTATAAAATGTGATTTTGTCATTTGTCACACATGTGACATGTGACATGTGACTTGTTATCTCATAATATAATTATGTATTTAACTAATTAAAATACAATTTCATGTCAAATAAATTAAACTTAACATTTTAAGTAATAATTCATGATCACATATATATATAATGGGTCATCTCATATTTGGTTGATATGATCTACAACCAATTGTAATTATGATCAACCAATCATGCTTATCTCAAATGTTTCATAAACATTAAGCATTCTAATATAACAATTATATTTATTGAATCTTATTTAATCATATTACAATAAGATATATTTCTCACTTGTAAACTTGTTCTGTTTAAGGGATTAATTAATCTGTATCGTTATACAATTAATTAATATTCTTGATTAGGGAATCGTCCTTTCGGTGTGACCTCAAGGGAATAACTGATCACCACCGTCATACGACAGTAATGTCAAACTCTAGTAAGCCAATCATTACCGATTAATGTGGACCACTTGACTATAATGTTAATCATCCCTTTGTATTCTTATTATTGAGGTTTAATTAAGTGATCGTACTATTGTTGAGGACACTCACTCCAACAGAATCCACCTTGGATCGTTCACACCTCATCTCCCCAGTTGAAGATGAAATTAACATGCTCAAAAATGAAGAAAGGTATTCCACCATTTCTCATACCATCGATGACTTTATCGCATGGGCTAGAAATGTGTGTAAACAGGTTTCATAGCTCGAAACTATCGTGACATCCCTACGCATTCCAGGCACCACACCCCAAGAAAGCGTACCACGAACTCCAGTCCTATCCCAACAATCTACAATGCAAGAGGTGATCACAACATGTGACAACCTGGTTGAACGAGTCGTCACTTTAAAAGCTGAAATCATCAGTTTGAAAGAACTCAATACCGTCAACGGTATATGGGCCGATGATGATGAGGATGAATACTTCACAAAACATTCTCAAGCTCAAAATAGTGAAGACCAAGATATAGACTATCTTACTCGATCAGGACGCCCTTATCAGAATATCCATCAAAATAGTCTTACTACTAATGGTCCAGTTATTAACACCACTGTCGTCACCCCAAATGATGGTGAGGGTACATCTACTGACCATCTACTAAAGCAACTACAAAAGACAAAGGCTGATCTTTCAGTCTGGCAATTAGTTGCAAGTTCATTTCCCCATCGCCGGGCTCTACTACAGGCATTGGCAAAGCTAAATGTAGCACACGACTCTACACCTGACGATGTAGTCAACTTGGTCTTCCAAGATTCAGTCAAACTAAGTAACCCAGTTACTTTCTCAGATGAAGACTTGCCTCCTTTCGGGGCTAGTCACAACCTCGCTCTATATATCACAATCACGTGCCTAAAAAGAATATACCAATGACTTTGGTAGATGATGGCTCCGCAGTCAATGTCATACCACTAAAGACATCACGTAAGTTGGGCATGAAAGAAACATATTGGACTCCTACCAACCAAGGTGTTCGAGCATATGACGGGACACGATGTAAGGTAGCAGGACTAGTCAACCTCACCATAGTCACTGGGCCAATCGAGCGAAAGGTTAATTTCCAGATTGTGGACACTGAATCATCCTTTAACATACTTCTGGGAAGGCCATGGATTCACGCTTCTAAAGCAGTAACATCCACCTTACACCAAAAGATCAAAATTCCTCTAGATGGCAATGTAGTGACAATCACTTCGTCACCTATCAAAGCCGTGATAGAGAAAATGTCCAGAAATCAAGTAGTCACGGATCGAGTATATGAGCTTGGAGGATTTCAGAGTGTGAATCTCGTAGAGAGTGAGGTTGGCACCTCTATCTTTCAACCCATAATCTAACCTAGTGGTCAACCACATGCTCAAATCCAAGGGATACTTCCCGGGGATGCCATTAAACCCTACCAGGAAGAGTACCCTTACACCGAACAAAGAAGGGAACTCTGGAAAGATACCATTGGGATTGAGATACAAACCCATGAAAGAGGAAGCCTTAGAAATGCTTAATCAAGTCCAAAATCGTAAGAGTAAGGGAATACAGATGCAACCTTATCTCCCTACTCTAAACAGATATTTCGTTAGGGAAGGATGCCAAGAATATTTTCATGGGTTTCCGAGCCTTAGAACTATAGAGGAATACAATTAGGTGGAATCGAGGTCTTCCACGATTGCTACTTTATTCCTTCAGAAATGTTTCCTACCGTCAAAACTCGTCAAACACCTTGTTTAGACGAACAAGCAGTTAGCCTTTTATTTCGAGAAGATAGATTCGTCATAACTGCACAGGATGAGATCATTACCATGATACTTTAGGACGATCATTTCACCCCTACAGCGTTGATCAGCGATGCTGTCTTAAGTCAACTCAAAGGATGGAGAAAGTCGATCAAATGGACCAACAACAAGGGGAAACTCTTCAAAGTGACTACTGGGGAAGGAGAGATGTTCAAAGGAGAACCAGCAGACAACGATGACTTCCCTCTACCACATATCCACATATTGGTAGATAATACAGCAGATCATGCATTATTGTTATCTTTCATGGATGGGTATGCCGGGTATAATCAGGTCAAAATGGCCAAAGAAGACATGCATAAAACAACTTTCGTCACTCCATGGGGCACATACTGCTACACAGTTATGTCTTTTGGACTAACTAATGCTGGAGCTACATACTAATGTACCGCAACTACGTTATTGCATAACATGATGCATAAAGAAGTGGAGGTATACGTAGATGATATGATCGTCAAATCCAAAGACAGGAAAGGACACATTGAGAATCTTCGCAAATTCTTTCTCAGATTGCGCAAATACAACATGAGACTTAACCCTCAGAAATGTGCATTCGGATTAACTTCAGGCAAACTCCTAGGATATGTCGTCAGTCATAGAGGAATAGAAATTGATCCATCCAAGATCAAAGCCTTAATCAAAATGCCACAATCCCAAAAAAAGAATGAAGTTAGAGGTTTCTTGGGCAAGGTACAGTATGTGAGTCGGTTCATATCGAAACTCACTATGATTTGTGAACCTATTTTCAAAACGCTAAAGAAAATAGGTCATGCCATGTGGGATGATGATTGCGAAAAGGCATTCGACAGAATCAAAGAGATATTAGCCAAACCACCAGTGTTGATGCCTCCCCAAGGAGATCAACCTCTTAGTTTATATCTCACAATCACAGAAACAGCCATGGGAGCTATACTCGCACAAACTATGGGGAAATAAGAAAGAGACATCTACTACCTTAGTAAGAAGTTCTTAGAATATGAGTGCAAATACACACCTCTCAAAAAGACATGCCTCGCTTTTGTGTGGGCAACAAAGAAGCTACGTCATTACATGCTTAGCTACTCGGTCATGGTGTACTCCAAAATAGACCCCATCAAATACCTCTTCGACAAACCCGTCCTTAACGGACGTCTAGCAAGATGTACCTTAATGCTCTCAGAGTTCGATCTAAAATATGTACCTCTAAAAGTCATAAAAGGACGTGCCGTTGATTAATTTTTCGCAGACAATTCTATCAACGACACCCAAGCAATAAACATGTGGTCATTTCAAGACGAGGATATATTGCAAACTTGTATAGAGTCCTGGGACCTTTACTTTGGTGGTGCATCGAAATTAAGAGGATTCGGAGTGGGAGTGTTACTCATTTGTCTTGAAGGCGAGCATACACCACTATCTGTCAAACTCAACTTCGAGGTGACAAATAACGTGGAAGAGTACGAAGCTTGCCTTATTGGTTTACAAGCGGCAGTCACTCCAGGCATGAAGAATCTTCGAGTTCATGGAGACTCCTCCTTGATAATCAACCAGGTCACGTGATCATGGAAAATTCGAACATATGATGTTAGATGCCTGATAAGACAACTCCTAAATCACTACTAAAATACAACACTAGTAAAATATAGTAGTCTCCCTTAAAATATTACTAATCCCTCTATTACTCCAGTTAGTAATATTATTAGTAATCTATGAACATATGATGTTAGATGCTTCTTAAGCTTATTACTTTAGAGTGAGAAGTAGTGTCATTGAGAGATAAGTTAGTACACTATATATGAGATCAAAAAATGAGTCTTAATAAGAGAAAACATTTCCCTCTTTTCTACCCATGGAGCCGGCACACCTATGTGGGGAAGGGTGTTGCCTTTCCCTTTTGTTCTTCACAAGAAACTAGGTTTGTAAGGCTATACCTTTAGGTTATGATGATGTTTCTATTTAACAATTAAATAAAACACCCACTAACACATAAACTCACATTAATTTCGGCCCCCTTTAATAATAAGGTGTCCATTTTAACTTTGTCAAATGTCAATTGTCATACAATGTGTCACATGTGATATGTAACATCCAATTTGGTTTATAAATGTGCATTTAACCAATTTAAATGCAATTTCATAACAAATAAATTAGACTTAACATTTTAAGTCACATTTTATAATTACATGTAAATAAAATGGGTCATCTTATATTTGGTTAATATAATCTACAACAATTTGTAATTATAATGAACCAATTTTGCTTATCTCAAATGTTTCATAAACATAATGCATTCTTAGTAATATAACAATTAAATTACTAAAATGATTCTTATTTAATCATATTACAATAAGATATAATTCTCACTTACAATATAAACTTAGTTCAATTCAAGGGATTAATTAATCTGTATCGCTATACAATTAATTAATGTATATGAGTAGGGGATTGTCCTTTAGGTGTGACCTCAAGGGATCAACTGATCACCACCGTCATACGACAGTAACGTCAAACTCAATTGAGCCAATCGTTACCGATTTATGTTTACCAGTTGACTATAATATTCATCATCCCTTTTGTATTCTTATTATTGAGATTTAATTATGTGATCGCACTATTGTTGAGGACACTTACTCCAACAATCTCCCACTTGTCTGAGACAAGTGTTTGTCACCAATTCTCTTGTCCTATTACAATATCCCACTCAATGCAGGGTGTCTTGCAGGTCGTACTTGCATATGATCATATCAAGAGTGGTTTCCTCGATCTGGAGAGTAACTGTCTGACCGAAATTATCTACCATAGATACCTTCCGAGCGTGGACACGCATATTCGGCTTACTCCTGCTCGAGTGGCCTTGAGATTTTAAAACAACCCTGACAAGGGGTGGACAATTTCTATCGCACTATTCCCTTCAAATAGCCACAGCTCATCATGACCCAAAAGATACCCATTTGACCCCAGTTACGAAGGTCGTAGAGCATAAATCAAAGTCACTCTGAAACTGTGCCACCTTAGGTGAACAGTCTTTAGTCAAAGAATTGACTCAAAAGAATACTATAGTAGCTCTTGCCACGACCAGGCTACAAGAATTGCCAGAACTCTATAACCGGTCACTGCTTGACAGATTGTCCCTTACAGTCTGTCTATGTGATCGACTGGTCATCCCTTATGACCCTATGGCACTTGAACTTGCCATCAATCGCATCACACTCTAGTCACTTGCAGACGTCACCTCATATAAGAAACTAGGGGCCAATGCTATGTTAATACAGTCCACTTTAATGGGGTTCAAAATTGTCTCTACAACCCATTTGGATATAAGAAAGCACAAGACGAGCTTTAGAAACTCAAACGATAAATGTGATTATCATGTATGAACAATCAACACAATGTTATTGCTTCATATCATATAATCTAAAGTTTATTTCGTCCATGACAATTAATGACGATCTTATTAAATGCAATAAAGGCTTGGGTAGTGAATATACCATATATTCATTCATTCCAACGTCGTGAATTGTTTTTTCCTTCCATCCAACGTTATTCCTAATAACCTGTGTTCATCTATGTACATGTCTAGATCTCTATCTAGTGTTGGGCTCTTTAACTTGAAAGATGCTCGCACTCGTTATCATGATAACTGATAGGTATTTAGGTGAAAGGATCTACCATTAGCTCCTTGTAAGCCACCTTATCCTCGTCATAATGTACTAGGTCTCTATTTGTAGAATTTATAATGATTGACTCTTCAATCATCCTTTTAGTTATTCGCTTCTGTATAACAAAAATACGCCTAGGATTTCGACAAATCCTTATAAGTTTGGAAATTTGGGTTGTGTAACTTTTACCACATATACAAATTTTCTCTACCAAACCCAAGAATGAATCCCTAGTTCTCCTTGAGAACTCTATGGATGTTCTTGTAGACTATCCAATGACACTCATGTGGATTGATTTGTTATTGGCTTGTCATGCTCCCAGCATACAATACATTTAGGTTCGTTCATGTAATCGCATACATGATAGGCTTAATGGCGAAAACTTTAGTACTCATGTGATCAACAACATTAGACACTTTTATAAATGCCAAACTAAAATCTTCTATTCCACAATAGATTTGATTTTAGTATACATGTTGCCCTCTTTCATCCAGCATTAAAATCCAACCACTTCTTTCAAAAAAGGTAACACGAATACGTTACTCACAATGAGTGATACGTCATTCATGTGGAAAACAATTTCTTCTACTAAACTTCATGTCTTTACATGATAACTTTAACTCCCACTTAACTTCATGTCTATACATTACTTTAACTCCTACTGAATTTCATGTCTATACATGACTTTTCGACAATTCGAGTGAAAGTCTTCTTATATCTCATAATAGAAAAGAGCATCATAACCTCCTGGTAGATACCATAGGCTTGTGTCATGTACACATCCTATTCCAAATCCCTATTTGGACACGTGGTATTGTCACCTACTATGAGGTATTTTACTGATGATTTGGATCTAAGCATATTTACGAATTAACTTAGCTTTTGCAGACATTTTTATGTATTATTGGACACCTCCAAATTAAACATCTTCATGTCTATGGAATGATTTATTGGACAACTCCAAATATATCATACCTTTGCATAGATTCCACATAGTTTCATATTTCTCTTTAGAAAAACGAAATATAAAATTTCTAGGTACTTCCACTTCATAGATCATAATCTTATTATATCAAGAACATTTTCTTTTGGTTTCGTCACTAGTCTAAGGATTCACCTAATAACGCTTTCTTTTATTCTCCTCACTAGTCTTGAGTCTAACCTAAGAACATTTTCTTTTGGTTTCCTCAGTAGTTCCTAACTAGTTTTTCATTGTGGCTTATTTTATCCCACTCTATCTTTAGAAAAATACAACTATTTTCTTTAAAGATAGCTTTATGAGCCACAAAAAATTTTGTACTCATAGTCGTGAGGGAGGTAGAAGTATCACAACATGACCTTAAGTGATCTACTAAAGACTTCATTGTAAAGACATCGAATCTTAGCTTCGGGATACACTAGTTCTATAAGCTAAAGAGGTGTACTCATATTCATGTCAATTACAATGTCTATAAGTGGTTTGGCCAATTGGTTTGGTAGACTCCCTACTTTGAGTTCAATAACTCAATTTTGACTTAGTAATTGATCTTTCAAAGTGAGAATCGAATTCTTAGTCTTCTATTATAATGATCCAATCATGATAATAATAATATGATCAATTTGAGTCGATACAATTTATGTTATTAGTGCAAGTAGAGTATGACGACAAGTTTTTAGAACTAAAAAGTTTCAACAAACTGAGTGACTTGGGTTGAAAACCAAGTCACTAAATCCAATTACAACCAATGTCAATAAAAGGAATTAAACAAATTTCCATGCCAAACAAGGAAATTATAAAAGTTCTAAAAACAGTGTCTCAAAATACATCCCAAAATTTAGACAATTAAAAATGAGACCATGCTTCCGTAGGTCTTCAATCATGGGTAGCTACCTTAGCTTCCCTTGAAGAGCTTTCTTAGGATTCCTTCTTCTTGCCTTTATCCTAGCTATGGATGCCCTAATTACAATTAAATAGGGTAAGAATCACAACTCGTATCTATATACCAAGGTTGAGATCATAACATAAACGATAGGGATAAATATTTACCTACTGGAACAATCTTTCCAGTTTTAAGATCTCCAAGATACTTAGGGCAATTCCTCTTCCAATGCCCTACGCCATTACAACAATGGCATTTTTCCTCATTGGAGGCACCCTTCTTGTGCATGGGAGAGCTATTCTCAATAGGTTTACCCTTTCCCTTGAAGGTGGAGGGCTTCTTCCCTTTACTACCACCTTTCTTGAACTTCCCCTTACTCTTATTATTAATATGGAGTACATCCCTTGAGGTGCTAACATTTAGCCCCATGTCTCTCTCAGTTTGCACAAGCTTTTTGTGCAATTCATGAAAAGAGGTTTTCATGTTTTGCATATTGTAGTTTACCCTAAACTGCACATAAGCCTTGATTTCCCCAAGGAATGAAGTACTCGATCAATAACTAGTTGTTCGAGAATGTCAACCCCTTGCATTTTGAGAGTCTCGACATGCTCAATCAATTTGAGTACATGAGGGTGTTGGAGCCAGTGTCCTCCACAGTTAGTGTAATAACATAAATAAATCTCTATAGGTTCACATGGTATACTTTGTATTGTAATCAGTTGATTAACGTTTATCAATAACGGTTGGCTTGCTAGATAAGTTTGACGTTATTGTCATACATATGGCGGTGATCAACTGGTCCCTAAAAGTCACACCTATAGGATGTGTTTGAGAGATGTGATTATTTGAGAAAATAATCATATTGATGCCCTATTATATGACTAAAAGGTCAGTCAGTGTATTTGACTAAAAGGTTAGTCAATGTGATGATGAGACGATTATTTAATAATGATTAAATAAAGTTAGCTGAGACGAATTAACTGTAATTCGTAAATTGGATATATAATGTAAGCTAAATTAAACATAAACCGTTATAATTAATTGGCAAATTATAAATATACGGATATTTATAATTAATGATGTATTATAATGTCGGTCCATGTAAAACGACGATTATAATATATTACATTATATTGGAAGCTAACATGATCAAAAACGAAAGTATCCAGATACACTCGGTTTTTAGTCAATGGGTAGTTATTTTTGAGGAGACAAATATCTCCCTATATAAAACCCTATGAGCCGTGAGTAGCAAGGGGTTGACAAGCAGGAAGAAAAATTCAGTTTTTATTTCTAACCCTAATTCTCACTTCAGCCTCCACCTGATCATTCACACAAAGACAAAAGTTAACAGTAACTTTTGTCAAAACACAAAACAAAAGGTTAGCAGTAACTTTTGAAAACTTCTAGCAATTCAAGGGCATTTCTCGATCAATCTTGGGTGAGAGGATTAGGAGGATATCTGTTTTGATATCTGTTCTTAGGCCGAATTTACGAGGTCTAAAGGTTATTCCTAATCCCTTAGTTTATTATGCAATTTTGTTTATGACCCGTTAATCATATAAATCGTAATTTCAAAATAATCCTGTAAGATTAAAGGGATGTATACGGATATATTCCCACAAGTGGTACCAGAGCATAGGCCACGAAATTGTTTTAATTTGATTTCATAAACCGAAACTGTTTATGCCGCTGTGTGTTTGACTCGATCGAGGACTTTAGTGTCTCGATCGAGCAGTTTTTGTGAGTTTTTGGTCGATCGAGTACTTGTGTTCACTCGATCGAGCAGTTTTCTCAACTTTTTGGTCGATTGAGTACTTGTGTTATCTCGATCGAGCAGTTTTCTCAATTTTGTTGGTCGATCGAGTGATGTTTATACTCGATCGAGGTCCCTGTTTGTCGACTAGGAAGAATTAGTCGATCGAGAGACTTTATTGTTTAATTTCTTCTCGATCGAGTACTTTACAGAATCGTATTTCCTTTCGTATTCGTTTTCATTTAGATTTATTTTGTTATTTTAATCTGTTAAAATAACATACAATAGATTTGTAGATGTTTTATTTTAATAAAGATTAGATTAAAATGAAAATGGAAATGATGTTGAATGAGTTTATCATTTGAAAGGATATTAATTTTTCCCTATTTTGTCGATAACGACCGTTTTGCTGAAGAAAAATTTTTGCCGAAAAATTTATGCTGAAATTTTTTTTGTTTTTTTTCCTTTACTGTATTCAAAGTTTTTTGGGCCTTTAATTGTACATTATTCGGATTGTGTATAATTAATGTGAATCGGTTCACATATGCTTAATATCTTACATTTTAAAGCAGTTTGAAATGTTTAGGATAGTTCATTTTATCAGTAAAATGAATCGAGATTGTAATTGATGTGGGTAATTACAGAATCACCACGTAATTATAATCGATGTTAAATGGTGGTTTGGATAATAAAACATCGTAATAACTGTATTATGTCTTGCATGTTTTATTTTAGTTGGTGCTTTTATAATGTTTTTGGATTGTTTGAATGATTTTTAACGTTTTTACAATCAGTTGTAACTTAGTGTGGCCTTAGTAGATTGTGTTACCGTAATGATGGTAACATAGTCTTGCATGTATTTTGAGATCTCGAATCTCCATTATTTTTAGTTTTGGGTTTTGAAATTAGTATGTAATAAATAGGATCTTTGTAATTTTATTTGTTGTAATTTCAAAGAAGACTAAAGATGGAGATTGGAGCTCACTCTCGCTACATGGACCAAGAAGGGTGATCAAGTCAAGCTTCGAGGGTCCAATCAGTTGGATTCCAAGTTGTATTTCATTCTTTTTGGTAGGATAGGCCACACTAGGACATGTTTTTCCTTTTACGTTTTTCATTCTCGTTTACTTTCCATCACATGATAGATAATTGCATCATATTTCGCCTAAACCAAACCACCTAAACCTAAAATGCATGAAAATGATTCATATAGTTTGAATATTTTATATCATGGACATACATATGTCACTCGCTTTTAGGGCCATCGCCTTAGTTAAATCATTCTCGAGTTGCTAGACATTCGTTCACTTAAAATGAATTTAAATAAAGATGATGGGACCTTCCCTTATAAATAAAATTGAGACTAGTCTTTATAGGGAAAACTACTATGAGCCCCTTCTTCGTCGGAAGTCATAATATGACCCCTTCTACGTTGGGTAAGTAGTGAGTGTTGACCTATTTTATCTCAACATTATAGTACGAGTAATATCTCGTGGATTATGATGGACTAAAGATAGAATTTACAGAAATTTATCGACCAGGAATTCTAAAAGTAGAATTAGCCAAGAGGTTGGCTTATCAATTTACAAAAATTGAGTCTTGGGATCATTTATATAATTCTTGAGGAAGGTCAATTGTATAAATGCACGAGTCATCGAATTAAACAGTTTTTCATTAGACTCAAATTTAAAACGATGAAACTTATCATATTTATTTTCTTTTCCACAGTCAAATATATTCAGATATAAACTGCTAATAACAAATGGCTGGCCATACTGATGACCCAATGCCAAGTGCCACGCTCGGACGTGCGTCCTGGCTTAAGATGTTCATGGACACTATGAATCAGTCAACGCGACTGAAGAATAACGGGTCCAACTTTGCGGACTGGGAGGCTTCATTACGGAATGCTGCCATAGCTGACGGTAAGCTCAAGTACTTGACTGAGCCACTACCGCCAAACCCAGGCCCCAATGCAGGAGCTAATGAATCACTTGCTTATAGTGATTTTGTAATAGAGGCGGGTGCGATAAAGAACGTACTAATCTTTTCATGGATCAAATTGCAAAGGCGATTCATTGCCACAAGGTGCAAACAAGATTTTCACGCACGCTCTCGAAACGAGTTCTCGAAAGCTCTCGGATCGTAGCTATGAGCATACCTGTCGCTCTTTTGAACAAACTCCAAGGGGCCAAGCATGTTAGCCACACCATTCTTGGGGGACATTATGGAGACTCGTCCGAGAAACTGGAGGCACTTGGTTGCAAAATCGATGAGAAGATCGTCATAGACCGCGTTCTTCATTCACTTCATGATGGTTTTGCCCTTTTCAGGGCAAATTACTATATGAATGATATGAAGAAGAGTCTTCATTAGTTCCACTCACTCCTTGTACAGACAGAGAGTGATCTGAAATTGAGTGGGAGTCTGAAACAGGACGTTCTCATGATAGCAAACAAGGGCAAAGGTAAGGGCAAGGCTAAGGCCAACCTAGCTGTAGGGAAGCCAAAATTCAAAAGGTCAGGGCAAGGCAAGAGTGGGCCTGGTGAGACTAGCGGTAGTTCACAAGGCAAGACAAAGAGCGATGAAGGTAACGTGGAGTGCCACCACTGCCACAAGTTTGGGCATTG
>JAIUZE010010648.1:0-13249 GCA_022085475.1 Heliosperma pusillum
TTATGTGTTTTCTAGGCTAGTAATCGTATTTAGATTATGGTTAGTATGCTTAGGACTTGTGTTGTTGTTGTTGGTTGTTGTTAGTTGTTAATTGATATGAGAATTGATGGTTTGTGATAATAAATGAGGATTTTTGGTCGATAACTTGTTGGGATTTGATTGTGTCTGAATCCCGTGTAGGACGCTGGCTGCGTCGTGCGACGCAGGCTGCGTAGTAGGACGCAGGCTGCGTCGTGGTGACGCAGGCTGCGTCGTGGTGACGCAGGCTGCGTTAGGCGCGGCCGACTGCAGTTTTCCTTCACTGACCCCTTTTCGTAAAATGATCATATCTCCTTCGTTACTTTCTTGTTTTGAGCTTGTGACATCCCGTTGGAACCGTACGTGGATAAGCTATCACCTCCATTTCGAATTTTTGCATTTTCATGTCTAGAACTCTAGTTATGACCGTTTGAAGTGGACCCTTGTTTTCGTTGGGTTCCAAAGAACGTTGTTTTGGAGAGGTGATCTATGTTTTTATTCATTATGCTTCATAAACTTGTTCTAATGCTTATGTATCATGTATTGACTCATGTTTATCATATTTAAACTTATATGATTCCCTATCCTCATGTTTTGTGACGGTTTTTGGTTTGTCCCACTTTGAGTCGGTTTTACCTTATGTATTTGTTGTGAGCACTAATTGTTCAGTACTTTGAACTCTCATTCCCCGGTCATACTTTATACCCGTTAGACTTAAATGTCGGAGCGGTGAAGTGTAACCGTGATGCCGTTGTGCATTTGTTTAGTGGGGATTGACCGACGTTGGTTTAGGAGGCGCACGCAATCGTTGATCGAACCCGACCGTCAAATGTTTTTGTATCCTTGTATCCTTGCAGGTGGTGTCATTGCATGTAGCATACTAGCTTGACTTTTGACTATAGATCTCTTTCCGCCTCTTTCGTGTGGTTTAGCCGAATTTGGGGTACTCGACGTCTTTGTATGATCGAGTCTGGATGTGGAACGTCTTACCACATGTCGAATCGGAACATGTCTTATTACGAGAGTCTGGCCAGGTTTAGTATTGTATGTGGAACGTCTTACCACATGTCGAATCGGAACATGTCTTATTCCGAGAGTCTGGCCAGGTTTAGACTAGGACCGTATTATTATCGTCGTCCTACCGAGAGGATTAGAGTCTTGTGTGTACGAAACGTCTTATCGTACATGATTCCGGGAAACGTCTTATCCCGTGAACTTGTTTGTCTAGGTCATGAGTATACGAAACGTCTTATCGTATACGGTTCCGGGAAATGTCGTATTCCGTGAGCTTCCATTGGCTTGTCTTGCTATTGTACACGATGCTAGTGCGTGCCATTAACCGTGAGAGATTGTGTTGTCATATTTGTATGATTTGATGGTCGTTTGTAAGTTGAATTATACGTGAACATTGAGTTGGACTCTTGCATGAATTAGATGATTGACGTGGTTTATATGTCGAGTTTCTATCTTATCAAGTATATGCCGCTAACGGTGAGATGTAAGCCCTAGTGAGTATATAGTTGCCTAAGAGTGTCTTCCCTGAGTCTTTGTATAACATGATGGATTCGGATTTGTATTACATATGCTCTTATCATTATATATTGAATTGCCTATCTATTCTTATCGTATTTCACATGTATAACTATATATGCATGCTTCTACTTTGGTATTTCCTTCTATGTACGTTTAATGTGATATGGCTGGGAGAACCCGGAGTTACTCCCAACTGACTGTGGCGTTCATGTTTTTCATGGATGAACATGTTGCTTGATTGGATGGCTTTTTGCTTGTGGTATTTTGGGTTCGGGTGTGAGCTAGCGGGCGTAGTCCCTGGATGAAACACCACTAGACGATTTTAGCTTGTTTGCTAAACACTTTTACTTTGTTAATATTTGGAGAGACTTCGTCTCTTGTTGTAGTTTATTTCGTACTTTGGTTTGTAATATTTGACACTCCTCGTATATTTCTTCTTGCATGTATAAAGGTTTTTAAAAACTTCATATTTCCGCTATATAATTCACATGCATGTATGTTTTATATTTCCGCATTCGCGAGGGTTGTCACATTTTGAGTAAAATAATTGTAATATGATATTAGAAATGTCGAATAATGAGTTTAAGAAACTTACAAAACGATCAACAATAACCCAAACGGCATCTTTTCTTCCAACGGTCCTTGCCAAAGCCATAACAAAATCCATAGAAATAGATTCCCACTTCCATAGCGGAATATCCAAAGGTTGTAGCAATCCACCGGGCCTCTTCTGTTCGATTTTCACTTGTTGGCAAGTAAGACATCTTCCAACATAGGACACAACATTGCCTTTTAAATTCGGCCACCAAAATTGTAGCTTCAAGTCTTTATACATTTTATCACCTCCGGGGTGGAGAGAATAAGGAGAAAGGTGAGCTTCATCAAGAACTCGCTTTCTCAAGTCAAGAGCATTAGGCACAAACAAACGGTCATGGAGTCGAAGAACACCTTTGCCATCAATCTTGAAGTCTTTAGCTTTTCCTTCTAGAAGTTTGGCTTGAATAGACTTGTAGGTAGGATCATCAACTTGGCTTTCCGGATCTCGCGGAGAAAAACAGGTGCGGCAACCATAGCACCAACATAATCAAATCCACGTTCCACGAATTCCAACTTCAACTTTCGAAACTCGGCACAAAGATCATCGGGTAATACCCACATAGCATTAAATGCATGAGAAGATTTCCTACTAAGAGCATCGGCAACAACATTTGCCTTCCCTTCATGGTATAACAACTCAAAGTCATAGTCATTCACCAATTCCAACCATCTTCTTTGTCTCATATTCAACTCCTTTTGACTAAATATGTACTTCAAACTCTTGTGATCGGTAAATATATGATAATGAACACCAATAAGATAGTGTCTCCACACTTTCAAGGCATGAACAACGGCAGCCAATTCCAAATCATAAGTAGGGTAGTTCACTTAATGAACTCTCAACTGTCTCGAGGCATAAGCAACCACTTTCTTACTTTGCATAAGTACACAACCCAATCCCATCTTGGAAGCATCACAATAGACATCAAAGTCTACACCATCTTCAGGTAAAGTCAACACCGGGGCGGTAGTTAACCTTTTCTTTAACTCTTGAAAAGTAGCTTTAAAAGCTTCATTCCATACGAACTTGGTTTCTTTCTTCAACAATTGAGTCATCGGTCTAGCAAGCTTTGAGAAATCTTAGACAAATCTACGGCAGTAACCAGCTAAACCAAGAAAACTACGGACTTCTCTAACATCGATCGGACTCTTCCAATCAACAACAGCTTCAATCTTCGAAGGGTCTACCATCACACCTTCTTTAGAAATTACATGTCCAAGAAAGGACACTTTAGGTAACTAAAATTCACACTTGGAGAATTTGGCAAACCACTTTTGACGACGAAGGATACTCAAAATAGTCCTAAGATGAATAGCATGCTCTTCTTCGGTCTTGGAAAAAATAAGGATGTCGTCGATGAACACCACTACACACTTGTCAAGATACTCACTAAATGTGCGGTTCTTTTGATCCATAAAAATAGCGGGAGCATTAGTCAATCCAAATGGCATCACCTTGAATTCAAAGTGACCATATCTTGTACTAAAAGCGGTTTTCGGTATATCGGCATCACGAACGGGAATGTGGTGATATCAAGATCTCAAATCAATCTTGGAAAAAGTAGAACCACCCTTTAGTTGATCGAACAAACCTTCAATTCTTGGCAAAGGATACCTATTCTTGATTGTAATTCGGTTCAACTCACGGTAGTCAATACAAAGTCTCATGGAACCATCTTTCTTCTTCACAAAGAGAACGGGAGCACCCCAAGGCGAGGCACTTGGTCGGATGAAACCTTTTTTAATCATATCATCAAGGTTCTTCCTTAAATCTTTCAACTCGGTTGGAGCCATACGGTAAGGAGCTTTAGCTATGGGTCCGGATCCAGGTACAAGATCAATGGAAAACTCAACATCACGCTCGGGAGGGATCCGGGAAAGTCTTCGGGGAAGACATCAACAAATTCACGAACTATAGGTACATCTTCAATCTTTGTTAAGGAGGTAGTTGTAGAAGTCATAAAACATAAGAACGCTTGGTGACCCTTTCTTACCATACGCACCAAATTCATTGCGGAAATCAAAGACACACCCATTAGGGAATGAGATCCCTTATAGGTAATTCTAACTTGATAAGTGAATATTTTTATGATTTTAACCCCCAATTTAGCTCGGTTTTGTATGTCATTTGTGCTTTGTTAAGCCACTTTATGAGCTAATATCGTCTTGTAGGCGAATTCCTGTGTTCTAACCTGTTTTGTAGGGAAAGTGACGTTTCTACGCCCTTTTTCTATATTCCCGAGCATTTGCCTAGAACACGACGATTTGAAGAAGCAAGCTTGACCATGTCAGAGGCATTTCAAGAAGGTTCACTAACTCAAAAGAGAGAAGGAGCAAAGACAGTTTTGTAGTTGTCGGAAGATCAATCAGTTAGGCGAAGAGTTGCATCGCTTTACATCAAACCCTATCAACAAACTCGATTGAAGAGGTCAAGGGGGATGATGGAAGTCAAGTCAAAGAAAAGGGAGATGAAACGATAGTCAAAAGCTTCTAGATGACAATTTACCCGATCGGGTAAGTGTGTACCCGATCGGGTATCCCTGCTGATCCACACAAATTGCTTCAACTTCCTTCTTTTGTCCTATATGTTCAATGCTCGACCCCTTCCCCATGAAACCCTAATGTTATATAAAGGCTGCTCCAGCCACTCTTCTCAACACAATCTTCTTCTCATACTTCTCTTCTCTTCTTACATTTCTCCTTAGATTAGGAGGAGGGAGAACTAGCCTCCCTTCTCTCATTTTCTTCTTCTTTAGTCTTTAGTTCTTAGTTTATTTCTGTCCTTTCTACTTCCAAACTTTAGTTTAGATCAATAAGAATTTCATCCTTGTAATCTAGTTTGTTGGGTACAAGTGTTGTAGTTCAAGGAACGATTATTCTATGCAAGGGATTTCTATTATTGTTATCGCTTTCGTTGTTGATCGTCACCTAGGTATTTCCATTTTATCTTTTGTTTAATGTCTTTATGTTTTCTATTTGATTGTTATTTTCTATCTATGTTATCTTAGATTCATTTAGTATCGTTATAATCGTCATTTCATTTCCTAGATTGTCAATTTAGTCTAGTCGTTATTATCGCCACATAGAGAGTCTTAAAATATTGTCAAAACCAACTAAACATGTCTATCCTAGTTTTCATTATTGATATCATCTTAGATTCAAAACACTATCATGAGTGAGTAGTCACCTTTCTAGGGTGTAGGGTAGCCATGTTAGATTGATTAAAAGATGATAATTGGATAAAAGAAATTGTGCTTCTAAAACGTTGTGTCTATGCATGTTTGGACTATAACGATAGTTAACGATTTTTGGCCAAAATCATTGACTAGAATGGAATTCTTTTCCAAGGTAGAGATACGTGAATTGAATAGACAAAGCATGACATGGTGGATTAAGACCTAGTAAATTGCCTAACAGCCTGCTAGACCATCTGATCTATGATTGTAATGAACACATCATTCTTACGAACTCACAATGAATTATTTGTATATTCTAAATCCAGTTTCATCAATATGTTAATCTATATGTGTGAACCTACTTCCCTAGATTCTTTTCTTTATTGCATTGTTATTATTTATTAATTAGTGACAAACATTTGCCAATCGTCCAAGGTAGAGCTCTAACCATAACTATTCACAAGTATCTCCCATCTCCCCGAGATCGACCCATTACTTCCCTAATTACATTAATTTTTTGTTAGCCTAGTCTGGGTAATTTATCTTTGACTAGGGTACGCGACAACCCTGTCAAATTTTGGCGTTGTTGCCGGGGAGCACGATTTTGTTTATTTGTGATTAGTAGAGTTTTACCTTATCTTTTTCTTTTGTCTCAAGGAACACTTGTTCCTTGCGATTTTTCTCACCTTTCCCTTGTAGTATAGTGACTCTTTTCAGGTAATAGGAATATTTTCTTTCAAAGGGATTGCTTTATTTTCTCACAATGCGAGAATGAGCCTTTCCATGAATACCTCGACCGATTTTATAGCTATTCAAACCATATTATCTCTCTTGGGTATACCCTTGATGAGACCTATATGAGAGATGTCGTGCTTCATGGAATGCTCATTGAGTGTCATAGCCTGGCTATGCAATTGAGTGGTGGAAGTTTTTATCAGAAGAGAGGAGAGGAACTTTGGATTTTCTTGGACTTTATGGCATCCCAATCTCAGGATGAAATGCACCGGCGGTTGAGAATCCAAGAGGAAATCAATGAAATCATGGCTCAAATTCAAATGCTCAAAGGGCAAAAGGAAGAACCCACGTTTAAAAAATGTAAGCCAATCAATTTTCCTTATGCTTTTTCACCTCCCCCATGTGAGTCTATTTTCTCCTATGCTTTTTCAGCCCCCTCATGTGAGTCTAATTCTCCCCAATCATATGAATTAATAGATGACGATGATGATGGTCCAACCTTTTCTATTGAAAGTCACCCTAGTGTCGTTCCATTTGACAATTGTGAGACCCCCATTATTGATATTGACCATATGGTAGTCGAGACTTTAGACAAGGATGTTGTTAAGCCCATTTGTGACTCCAATGGAGAGTCGTTGATCGAGTCATCAGATTTCTTTGAAAATCCTTTCGCTAAGGATATTCCAGATTTATTTGAAAATGATATTGGGTTTTGTGAACGTAGCCTTGAAATTAAGTGGGATCAACCACCCATTTTTGATTCCCAACCCTTTGATTCACCCTACCCCCAATTAGAGTCCACTAATGATATTTTGGGAACTAATTGTTTGTTCCATGATCTTAAACATTTCACTCCATCTCTCACTGACGAGTGGAGCAGTTTAGTGGTCATCTATGAAGTTTGTCATGCGCACAATGATAAGATATATCAATTCTTATCTTCAATAGTTCATACCTATATCTTGTCAATTGCTTACATATGTTTTTGTATAGCTCATGCGCAGGTATATGATCGACTTCTAAGGGCATTGACATGCTTTTTAAGGCATAAAGAATTATTTTCATTAATAAAGAGTCTAGCGAGACGTTAAACCAGCGCTTCTCAGGAGGCAACCCGTGTTCCTTTTCTTTTTGCATTTTTATTTTTGTATTCCCTTTTTCGTTGTTAGGATTTATTTTGCAGATGAAAGAGTTTTTGAAGAACCTATAAACACCTTCCTTGTCAAGTCCAAAAGACTAACTTGGGGGAGTCCGCGCTGACTAGTAAGCTTCACTCTTCTTTCATTTTTTCCTTTTCCCCATTAAGCATCTCATTGCATATTTTGTCTTTGTGCTCACATTGAGGACAATATGATGTTTAGCTTGGGGGAGGGATTGCATTTTCCCATTTTTGCATTTTAGTTGATAATTTTTCAAATTTTGAATAAAAGAAAAAGAAGATTTTTGAGAAAATTTAAAAAATTTCTGAACATAATTGAATGCTTTTCATGCTTTGCTTGCTTGTTTACTATGCTATCATGTTACATTTCCCAAACTTATAGCTTTCAAAAGATACTGATTCAATATTCATTGAATTGTGCATACATGGGGAAGTCTTGTACACAGTAGGCATGGAATGAATCTATAGATGAGTACGCTTGATCTTGACATTTGGCAAGTTACATATATTGTAAGGTAGAACCTCCTTAGACTGGTGCATCAATACCCAATCTCATCTAGGTGTGTGTAGTTCTCCTTGTGATGTGTGTCATGTCAAAACGCATAAGTATGGTTCTCATTTCATTCCTATAAACATTTCATTCATGATTCACTATGATTTGAAGTCTTTTTCACTTTGAATTACACCTCAAATTAGCCTCTTCATACTAATGCTTCACAAAATAATAGCTACACATAAAAACTGCCTACCTTTTGAGCTAGTAGCTAGACTATGGTGTATGGGTGCTCTTTTGAGAAGATTTGTTCTTATATGACAAAGTGAATTTGGGAGAACGAAATGTACAAGAAGTGATGTTATGTTCAGAAAAGAAAAAAAATGAATGAAATAGAAAAAGAAAATGAAAAAAGAAAAGAAATTGAAAAAGAAAGAAAAAGAAATAAAAGAAGAAGTTGTGAGTATCTCCTCAAAATGTCAAATCAATAGAAGGAGTTTACCCTTCTGTTTCATGTGTAATAAGCCAATCAGTTCCTTTTGGCTTCGTTATCCGTCTTCTGGGAAATTTATCGAAAGTTTGGATTGAGTATTCATTTATTATTGGTCAGTTCCTAGCTCATTCTAACCTTCAGATGACCATAACTGTTTGTCCACCTTTCACCCATTTCCCAAAGCCTTCTTCATTGTTTCGGCTTTTTTTCTATGTGCATTGTGATCTTTGACTTGTGTTTTGAATTATTTACCATATTAGACTGCGGACACATTTTCATAAGTCGTAGATAGGTGAGTGTCTCAAAAACATTTACACATAAAGAAATCACCTTTTACATACATGAGTGTTCGAGTGTGCCGTGAAAGTCCATTTGTCAATAGATCATGCAAGAGCCGAAATTCTGTAGTGAAATTCTTTGTGCTACGCCGTTATGTAAATCTCAGCCATGTTTATGTATCATTCTTGCCCACGTTGTTTTTGGGTTATGATTCATAACTCCTAAAGGACTCTTTAAATAAATCTTTTGATCTCTACACTCGAATCTATCATGGTATAACGCTAACCAATTAATACCTAGGATTACATCGAACTCTCCTAGAGGAAACTTAAGGAAATTAGCAGGAAAGATAGTACCTGCAATAGTGATTGGGATATTAGGATAAAGAGTAGAACATGAGATAATTTCTACAGATGGTAAGGATATGGGAGTATCCTCACTAGAAGTAGGCTCGAAAGATAACTTATCAACATAAATTGAAGAAACAAAGGACATAGAAGCACCGGTATCAAAAAGAATAAGACACGGTTGCTCTAAGATTTAGAACATACCCGTAATTATCTCCGAATGAGCATCGACTTCGGCTGGACTTAGAACAAAGATAGATCCCTTGGGTTTGGCAATTGGAGGGGGCAACTTCTGATCGAGGCAATCATCATAACGGTGTCCCGTCTTTTGGCAAAAGATGCAAACATAAGGTCGGTTGTAACATGCTACACATGGGTGGCGTGGTTGTCTACAACGGTTACAAAAGCGACCTTGAGCTTGAGCTTGAGAGGGAGCATAAGGCCTATGAGCCACGTTAGAAGTAGCTCGAGGAATGAAAGGAGTACTTGGATTTGTATTCGGAGGAGGGTTGAATCTCCTCTTGTTGGCATAAGCATTGGAAGACGAAGGAGTAAACGACCTTTTCCCATAGAAATTTGGCCTAGGTGCGAAGGAAGAAGGGGGACTCTTCATCATAGCTTCATCCTTGATGGCCTTCATAGAGTTCTCGGCCCAAAGGGCATCATCATATAACTCTCCAAAAGAGGTAGGATTCCTCCTTACTTTGCTTTGGAGCAAAGCACTAAGCTTATTGCGGTAGTAGAAAGCTCGGTCCTTATCATCCTTGATGAGCCTCGGTGCAAAGTGAGCAAGCTTGTTGAATTGAGAGGTGAAGTCTTGAGCCGTCAAGTCACCTTGCTTGACATCAATGAATTCCTTGAGGCTTTGTTGTTTGAGCTCCTTAGGATAGAATCGGTCTTCAACAAGAGCCTTGAAACAATCCCAATTGAAATCGGCTTCAAGAGTAGCGGTGGCATTAGTAATCGCCCACCAATTGTCGGCTTCCCTTACAAGGAAGTGCTTAGCAATCCTCACCTTGTCCTCTTCACGGACTTGGTACAAGTCGAATTGCTTTTTCATCTCCTGAAACCACCCAGAAAGCTCGGTAGGGTCCGGTTCCCCACCATACAGCGTAATCTTGCTCCTAGAAATTTGGCTAGCCACCAAAGCATAGCCTCCTTGGTGATTGTCTTCTCTACGAGGAGGGACTTGCTCGGCGTGAGCATTAGCCGCATCTTATTGCTTCTTTAGAACTTGAGTAAGAGCTTCTAGCATGACATTCTCTACTAGTCGAGGTCTAACCATCTTCATAAGAAACAAAAACAAATTAAGTTAATCCTAACACTTAGCATAAACAGATAGACTACCAAGTAAAGTCCTTAACTTCTACCCATCTCTCATTTATTATTTCGAGGTCAAGTAATTTAAGTTTAGGGTTCACGTGTGTGCGTCGGGAGCATAATACGCTCTGATACCAACTGTGACATCCCTCGTGATAGGGGAAATAAAACATATATAACAAGCATGCAATTTATATAGCGGAAAATACGGTATTTTTAAAACCTTTTTACATGCCAAAATTAAAGTACGAGGGATGTCAAATAAATACAAACTAAAATAGAATATACTATACTACAAGAGACGAAGTCTCTCAAAATGTTATTAAATATCAAAGTTATTAGCAAACTAGCTAAACAACGTCAAGGGGTGAATCGTCGAGGCCAACGCCGGCTAGCTCACACCCGAACCCAAAAACAACTAGCAAAATCAATCCAATCAAGCAACATGTTCATTCATGAAAATCATGAACGCCACAGTCCGTGGGGAGTAACTCCGGGTTCTCCCAGCCATATCATAAATAACATACTTAAACGGAAATACATAAATAGAAGAAACGGAAATACATAAGTAGAAGTATGCATATATAAATATACATGTGAAATACGAAAAGGATAAATAGGCAATACAATATATAAAGATATAGGTGCATTATGATATACAAACCCGTAACATCATATTATATATAGACTCGGGGAAGACACTCTTAGGCAACAATACACTCACTAGGGCTTGCATCTCACCGTTAGCGGCATAAGCCTGATAAGATTGAGACTCGACAAACAAACCACGCCAAGTGATCCAAAGATCACAAGTAATCCATCATATAATCATCCATCCAAACGTACGAATACGTTGACAACATCTCTCACGGTAAATGACACGCACTAGCACCATGTACATAGCCGTTATGATTAAAATCGCATCAACGGGATAAACATTTCTCTGAACGCATACACGATTAACATTTCGTATATGCAGACACAAATCCTCCTAGTAGGACAACGATATAAATATCTCATCCTAGTCTAAACCTGGCCAGACTCTCGAAATAACATTTTCCGATTCGACATGCGATAAACATTTCGCATCCAAGACTCGGTCAACCAAATAGAAGCCGAGTACCCCAAATTCGTTCAACCTTCACGAAAGAGGCGGAAAGGTCACAAGCATCATAAACAAGCGGTACGCTACATGCAATGATACAACCTCGTAAGTATACAACATTTGACGGCCGGGTTGATCAACGCAAAGCGTTCGTCTCCCAGCAACGTCGTCATATGCCCACTGAACATGCAATTAAGCAATAAGGATACACTTCTTCCGACATTCCATCCTTACGAGCGAGGAGGTAGCCGGGGAATGAGAGTACATAGCACTTAACATTTAGTGCTCAAATTCATAAACATATGTAAAACCGCCTCAAAGTGGGATGTATCAAAAACCGTCACAAAACATGTGATACAAGCGAATGGAATATCATATATTCTAAACTTGAATATTTAAAGTCATTACGTAAATTTATACGATAAACGAACCATGTGAACTATTATAAATGAAAATATAAGAAAGAATAGCAAGGGGATTGACAACGTGTGCCAGTAGGTCAAAAGGGCCGGCTGCCGGCTACCCGGCTGGCGTTTTGGTAACATACGAAAACAATTGAAAATACAGCGTGATCCAGCCGGTCTAGTGGACCAGCTGCCGGCTACCCGGCTAGATCATATGTCACTTGAGAAAATGAAGGCAATATAGGATGTGTCTCAGCTGGTCGGCTGACAGGCTGCCGGTCGGCCGGCTGAGACCCACATAACACCAAAATCATCACCTAACACCAACTTCACATCAGCCACTTCCTAGCCGGTCAGCTGACCAGCGGCCGGTCGGCCGGCTGGGACTAATATACACGAAATTCATCAAACATCACTAAGAATCATCCAAAATCATCAACACATATCAACTATCATCATCAATCATCAATATTCAGTAATAAATATCAACTAACGACAACCATCATCAACAACACAAATCCTATGAATACTAATCCTATCCTAAATACGATTACTAACATGAAAGAAACATTAAAACACGTAACGATATCGAGTAACCTTTCACCATTTCCTTTTCGCGTCTTCAATCCTCGTTTAGGTCCTCCTCTACTAGGTAGTAGTCTTTGTCGAGGTATTGAAGATCTCCGACTACAATTAGACAACAAAAGACGAATATAATTCACCTTTGACAAAGACGGATAAATTGAAACGTGAGAAAGACGGTAATTTTATTACCAATTAAGAAAGAGGACGATGAGAGGGGAATATTATGACGTAAATTAGCGGATTTGAGTAGTTAAAGAAGGAGTGGTGTCGATATTGAGCTTGATCAAAAATGGAGTTAGGGTTATGGTGGTTACTTGTTGAGGAAGAAGGAGTAAGTGGAAAATGAGGGAGTTTAGGGTTTAAGGGAGATATAAGGTGAGTGAGTGGAAAAACATGCAAAACGCCCAAAAGCGTCTTAAGGCGTAACTCACACGGAATGTCGAGTAAAGTTCGAAAACGAACTCGGAATTTCTAAAATAGACACGGAAAATTAAATTCTAGATTAAATCTAAATTTCGCTGAAAGTATCCGTATAATACTTTTACTATAAAAATAGGGTACATTTGCGGGTGTTACAGTGATGATTGGGCCGCATGTTTCGTACGTAGAACGTTTTATGACAGTTTGTAATTTTATCGTCAAGTAATAGCTTAAACACTTGTGTCTACCCCTTGGTCGTCATCTACGCACTGGTATGGTCGTTTTGACAGTCATTAGATTACATTTGGAGTCCGCGTCGAAAATCGGTTCATTTTATAGAAATCGTTTTCAAACTTCGAGTCAGAACGCGCTGGAATATTTCTGGATATTTTATTAATATTTATAATTCTTTCCTTTTTAATAAATATATCTCGTATCTTTTTTAAAAGGTAAGTATAGATCTACCACAATTCAGTAATATAAACGTGGAAATTTTCCTTCTGCAGAGGGAAACCTCTGGGGAAATGACGCAGCAAGTGCTGCGCCTCTTCGAAGGATTGTTGATCCTGCTGCGCCTCTTCCCCA
>JAIUZE010010650.1:0-13678 GCA_022085475.1 Heliosperma pusillum
TTGGTTTTAATTAACTTAATATATAATTATATCTAATCAATTACCGTAATATAATTATAAAACCCGAGTCAATTCCGTAACAACAATTTCAAAACCCGACTCCATATTTCCTCTATATGTACACGGCCCAATCACCCACCATTACTCACTAACTACTTTTCATTTTACAATAAATCAACTTAAGATCAAATTAATACTTTCTTTAATCGTTCTTCATCGTTCTTCGTCGTTCTTCATCGTTCTTCGTCGTTCTTGAGCAAAATCGTCACAAAACCTTCATTTCTTATTCCAATCCGTCCTAACTTATATTTCTAGAATCTCCTCTTCGCTCTCCATCTTCAAGTACGGTTTATTTTCAATTCCGACAAAATCGTTTTCAACACTTTAATTATGGAAAACCAAGTTTTAAGTCTAACAATATTATTCTTGTCATTTCTTATAGGGGAAGATTTTGAAGACGAGTTTGGTGACTCGTATATTTTGGGTGAAGATTCGTAGACGGGTTTATACTTCTTATCTTTTTGGTGCTAATTGATTTTGCTAGCTAAGGTAACAATTCCGATTTACTCGACGAATTAATGTCACATATCTTTTGTTTTAGTTCATGTTATTATGATTTACGGTTTTTAATTAGTAACATGATAAGTTGTTATTTTTATTAGGTTGTATGAATTTTTGATATGTTTAGTGTTCTTGATCAATTTGGATGATGGTTCAAAATCATGATTTTTGTATGAATGATGGTTGAATTGGTTGTTAAATTGGTTTTTGTTAATTAGAATCATGTTAGAAATAAATTGGTATGGTGGTTGGTGGTGGCCGAATTGGGTGGCTGGAAAAACCAGCCCAAACCAGGCCGGTTCAGGCCCGGTCCAGGCCGGTCTGGATTGGTCCATGGTTGGTCCTTGTGGGTTGTGTCGATACTTGATTGTTTTGTTGTTGTTTTGACGGGTTTTAAATATGTTAAAGCATGCGGGAAATATTAAGAAACGGTTTTAAAAAATGACGACCCAAAACAGGCCCAAACCAGGCCCGTGGGCCCAGTCCAGGCCCGTGTTAGGTCCGGCCCAAATCAGCCCATGAGTCACCTTTTTAGTCTTGTGACGGTTTTTGAGTTTAGTGTTAATTTATCGTGTTTTGTAATATTTAGCAAGTGGGAAAATTTAATAAGTAAATTATTTAATTAAAAGTATTTTTCATAATATTATAATTCCTCACATGTTAGAAATTATAATACGAGATTATATTTTAAATTTGATATCCTTTAAGTCATGCGGGTTTTCGTAAGATTTAATATTTCACATGTTAGAAGTTTTAATAAAATAAACATGTAATGAATATGATGATTTTTATGTTCAAGTCTAATTGGTAAAGACTCTGTTTCTAGCCGGTTTGATCAAACGGGTTGGGTCAAACTAAGATCTAGTCAGCCCCGTTTTGACTGATGACCCGTCGCGGGACTCGGGTCGGGGATTTGTCTTCAGGTAAGGTTTTATTTTAATGAATGAATGAATAAGCCTTAGTAGATATGAGGCGATATGATATTTGAATATGATTTGTATGCAATTAGTCACATGATAGGAAGTTTTCTCGTGACTGTTTGATTATATGGTTGGTGTCGTGTTGACTAAGTACCCATAGAGAATTATGAGTATATGGCGTCTTGACCATTCTAATTCTAAATGAGTATCTTGGACCATGACATTGATAGGCCGTACTATCTTTAACGAGTATATGTTCACCGTTGATAGCTTTTGTGTTCCGGCTTGGTGGATCTCCAAGTCGGGGCATGGCTGCCTAATTGCTGCCACTTTGGGAATGGAGCCAGCTTAAGTACTAGCCAACCCTTTGGTGGATCTCCTTAGGGGTACTCATGTGATGAGTCTTGGGTGCGATGGATCTTCGCATTTCTCTAGGTCTGCGCAGTCTAGGTTTAGGGTAGAGTTGTATCTTGGCCATGTTATTAGGGTAACCTATGAGCTAAGATATGTGCTTTGGATCTGGGCCATGTTTTAAAGGTAACCGCTGAGCCTAGATGTGTGCTTTGTATTTGGGCCATGTTATTAGGGTAACCGCTGAGCCTAAATATAGAAGTATATCCTACCTCGTGGTATAGACTCGAGTTACAGAAGTCTTCTATTGACTGTCCTAAGAACTTATGCCTGTTTGTAGAAGTATTTGTCTTTCATGTTTGTATGATTCTATGAATCTTAGAAGGTGAGATGCAAGCCGGCTAAGGTTGATAGAGTTTGGATTACCGGTTGTTAACTGATTCACATGATTACGTGTTGATTAGGGTTTGAGTGTATCATGGCCATGTTAATGGTAACCTCTGAGCTAGCAAACCAGCTTCCCTACCTCGTGTTATAGTTTATTATCGGATTCACATGATAGCTTTCATATGATAGGTTATATGTTAGTTAATTGTATTCATAACATGAAAAGCATATCCTATATGTTAAAGTGTTGTATTTTCCATATACATCTCTTTTATGTTATTCATGTTTTATTAAACTCGACATTTCGTGGCTGGGAGAACTCGGAGTTACTCCCCACTGACTGATATGTTCCCTGTTACTTTGGTTAAAGCAAAAACTAATGTTATTATGCTATAAATGTTGGTTATATGCCTGTATTTTGTGATAATAGGAGTGCTATTATGATTTCCAAGAATCCAGCTCAGCATTGTCATACTAAACATATAGACATTAAACATCATTTTTTACGCGACCAAGTAGAAAAGGGCAACATTAAACTTGAATTTTGTAGTACTGAAAATCAATGGGCTGACATTTTAACAAAGGCGTTAGCGAGAAGTTGCTTTGCGATTTTGCGGTTGGAAATTGGTTTAATCAGTAGCAATTAAATTCGTCATATTTATTTTACGAACCTGGATGACTGGTTAGAATAAGACGAGATTATATGACTGTGTCCGTGTATTTCATCGCTAGTATATTTGTGTTTAATATTATATATTTTACGTGAATATCTTGCATATTAAGTATTTTATGAATATTTAATTATGGACCACATATTTGCCAAAAATCTATGTTATTCACTTTCCTAAATTGACCAAAATTCCTCATGTTGACTGAAATTGCGAACAATATTATCTTACCATATCTTTTTTATTTACCTAATCATATCCTTACCATATCTCACCTATATTTACCCTAGATTCCTTTTACTATCCTACCAATATTCAAAAACAAAAAAAAAAAAGGAAAAAGAAGGATAAAAGCCGGCACCTAAACGTGCTACCCTATAAAACCCAAACCCCAACACTGCCTCTCATAATTACCCATCTACATCAACATTAACACATATCACCATCACCCCCCTTCTTCTCTCACACGAAAAAAAAAAAAAAAAAACAACCAAGCTCTCAACAATGGCTTTCACACGGTCCACTACCAAAAACACAAACACCCCAAACTCCAAAACTCAAACACATTGCATGCCCACTAATATCTCTCCTAAACCCAACCTAAAATCAACCAATGTGACCCAATCTGAGTTGGGTTCGATGCTTGAAGGTACAAAAAGGCGTCGGTTAAATAAGGGGAAGATTAGGACACAAGAGGATGCTACTGTAGACATAGAAATTGAAGGGACAAAACGTCCTCTGTTTCGCGACTTATGGTGTGAAAAGTATCAAGCTTTAACTTTCTTCAACGACTTCTTGAAATTTCAAGAATGGGAGAAAGTTGTTAGTTTCTTAAACTCAATATTAGACATTTCTAATATCATTATATATTTAGTTTACTCTTAAACTAAATAGATCTTATGCATGCATAACATTTAAAAACAAAGATAAGAAGAACTTTTCCTTACATTGATCTTATAACAAATATGGGCACAAAATAGGACTCCTTCCTACTTTGTTCTTGAGCTTATAATGTTAGGGATGAACTTCCAAGTTCTAAGTGTAAGAACACTCCTATTAGATGCACCAAGACAATACCCAAAATCACAAATATTACTACACTAGCAATATAATAGTAGCCCTTAAATATATATATTCTAATAACTCTTATTACTACCTTAGTAATATTATTAGAAATTTATGAACTCTAGATTTAGGAAAACTTCTTTAAGTTTTTCTTAGAGAGAAGGAAGAGATTTTTGAGAGATAAGTTGTATACACTTATGAAAATGATGTAGAGTGTATAAGAAGGAAAAATTCCTCTTATTTGTGCATGAGCCAACCGGCCACAATAGGCATGGGGAAGGGTTTTGCTTTTTCTTTTTGTCTTCACAAGACAATAGATTAGGCATAGAAATAGGCTAGGTAATCAAGTGATTTAATTCTCAATTAGAACACCTAATCAAGCCGAAAACCTACCCTTGTAGCTCCCAAAACCGGTTCTCCAACTTAAAATGGATATCCATTTTATTTTTGTAATTTGTCATTTGTCACATATGTGACATGTGACATGTAACATGTAATTAGGCTTATAAATGTACATTTAACTAATTTAAATGCAATTTCATAACAAATAAATTAGACTTAACATTTTAAGTCACATTTAATAATTACATGTAAATAAAATGGGTCATCTCATATTTGTTAATATAATCTACAACAGTTTGTAATTATAATCGACCAATTTCACTTATCTCAAATGTTTCATAAACATAATGCATTCTTAGTAATATAACAATTAAATTACCAAAATGAATCTTATTTAATCATATTACTATAAGATATAATTCTCACTTTAAATCTGTTCAAATTAAGGGATTAAATAATCTGTATCGATATACAATTAATTAATGTACATGATTAGGGGATTGTCCTTTAGGTGTGACCTCAAGGAATCAACTGATCACCACCGTCATACGACTGTAACGTCAAACTCAATTGAGCCAATCGTTACCGATTTATGTAGACCAGTTGACTATAATATTCATTATTCCTTTGTATTCTTATTATTGAGATTTAATTAAGTGATCACACTATTGTTGAGGACACTTACTCCAACAATCTCCCACTTGTCCGAGACAAGTGTGCGTCACCAATTCTCTTGTCCTATTACGATCTCCCACTCAATGCAAGGTGTCTTGCAGGTCGTACTTGCATATGATCATATCAAGAGTGGTTTCCTCGATATGGAG
This sequence comes from Heliosperma pusillum, assembly GCA_022085475.1. Classification (NCBI taxonomy): domain Eukaryota; kingdom Viridiplantae; phylum Streptophyta; class Magnoliopsida; order Caryophyllales; family Caryophyllaceae; genus Heliosperma; species Heliosperma pusillum. The sequence continues at coordinate 5,119 of JAIUZE010010650.1, forward strand.
AGTAACTGTCTGACCGGAATTATCTATCATAGATACCTTCCGAGCGTGGCCACGCATTTTCAGATTACTCCTCCTCGAGAGGCCTTGAGATTTAAAACAACCCTGACAAGGGGTGGACAATTCCTATCGCACAATTCCCTTCGAATAGCCATAGCTCATCATGACCCAAAAGATGCTCATTTGACCCAGTTACGAAGGTCGTAGAGCATAAATCAAAATCACTCTGAAACTGTGCCACCTTAAGTGAACAGTATTTAGTCAAAGAATTGACTCAAAAGAATACTAGTAGCTCTTGCCACGACCAGGCTACAAGAATTGCCATAATTCTATAAGCGGTCACTGCCCGACATATTGTCCCTTACACTCTGTCTATGTGATCGATTGGTCATCCCTTATGACCCTATGACACTTGAACTTGCCATCAATTGCACCACAATCTAGTCACGTCGAAATGTCACCTCATATAAGTGATTATGGGCCAATGCTATATTAATACAGTCCACTTCAATGGGGTTCAAAATTGTCTCTACAACCCATTTGGATATAACAAAGCACAAAACGAGTTTTAGAAACTCAAACGATAAATGTGATTATCATATATGAACAATCAACACAATGTTATTGCTTCATATCATATAATCTAAAGTTTATTTCGTGTATGACAATTCACGACGATTTAAATGCAATAAAGGCTTGGGTAGTGAACATACCATGTATTCATTTATTCCAACCTTGTTAATTGCCTTTTCCTTCCATCCAACGTTATTCCTAATAACATGAATTCATCTATGTACATGTCTAGATCTCTATCTAGTGTTGGGCTCTTTAACTTGAAAGATGCTCCCACTTGTTATCATGATAACTGATAGGTATTAAGGTGAAAGGATCTACAATTAGCTCCTTGTAAGCCACCTTATCCTCATCATAATGTACTAGGTCTCTATTTGTAGAATTTTTAATGATTGACTCTTCAATCATGCTTTTAGATATTCGCTTCTTTTATAACAAAAGTATGCCTAGGATTTTCATAAATCCTTATAAGTTTGGAAATTTGGGTTTGTGTAACCTTTACCACATATCAAAATTTCCCTACCAAACACAAGAATGAATCCCTAGTTCTCCTCGAGAACTCTAAGGATGTCCTTGTAGGCTATCCAATGACTCGCATATGGATTGATTTGTTTTTGGCTTGTCATGCTCACAGCATACAATTTATTTAGGTACGTGTATGTAATGGCATACATGATTGGTCTCATGTGATCAACAACTCTTAGGTTCAGTGGATGACTATGACCTTTTCATAGTGATCCCTTTTTTATCAACATAAACAACCTATTTATCTTGTTGAATAGATTAAGGATCTTATCGATATAAGACACTTTTCTAAATGCCAAGCTAAAATCTTCTATTCCACAATAGATTTTGAGTTTAGTATACATCTTGCCCTTTTTCATACAGCATTAAAATCCAACCATTTCTTTCAAAAAAGGTAACACGAATACGTTACTCACAATGAGTGATACATCATTCACGTGGAAAACAATTTCTCCCACTGAACTTCATGTCTTTACATGATAACTTAAACTCCCACTTAACTTCATGTCAATACATGACATTAATAACTCCAACTTAACTTCATGTCAATACAGGACATTAATAATTCCCACTTAACTTCATGTCTATACATAATATTTCGACAATTCGAGTGGAAAAATTCTTATATCTCATAATAGAAAAGATCATCATAACCTCTAGATAGATACATACCATAGGCTTGTGTCATGTACACATCCTATTCCAAATCCCTATTTGTGAGAGAAATATCGGTATATTTCGTCATAAATTTTACGGATTATAACGAAACTATAGTATATGAATTAGGAGTCATAAAAGAATTGCATAATATAAAATTGTAGGAATTTAGAATTAACCTTTGGTCCTAGAAAATTTTGCCTATGAACAATATCGAAATCGATATTCTCCTAATTGTTGCACCCAAGATGCTCCAAGATATGCCTTGCTTGTGCTAGAATTTTAAAGAAAAATTACTACTAATTTTTCTTTTTGTGTGATGATGAATGATAGAGAGAATTAGAGAGTAAAATCAGAATTTCTCCTTGTTGCCTCTCCTCTATTTTGGCCGTGTGACTCAAGTAAGTCAAGGAGGAGTCTCTCCTCTTTTTACTACTCTTGGTATTAGGGTTTTTGACCTAGTTACCATAAGAGAATAATAGGAGATCTTTTTCCATTATTTTTTTATCTCCTATTAACCGGAAAAATAAGAGAAGAAAAGATTTTTTTTCTTTCCTTTTTCGGTTATATTAGCATGTAATATAATATATACGTCAACTATAAATATCCGTATATTTATAATTTGGTAATTAAATATAACATATTATGTTTAATTACGAATTAACATTTTAATTCGTTTAAGCTTATATTATATACATTGATTAAATATAACGGTTTATATTCAATTACGAATTACATTTAATTCGTCTCAGCTAATATTATTTAATCGTTAGTAAATAATCGTATCATCATTACATTGACTAACCTTTTAGTCATATACATCGACTAACCTTTTAGTCATATAATAAGGCATCAATATGATTATATTATTCATATAATCACATCTCTCAGACACATCCTTTAGGTGTGACTTTTAGGACCAGTTGATCACCGCCATTAAAATGACAATAACGTCAAACCCCTAGCAAGCCAACCGTTATCGATAAACGTTAATCAACTGATAAGAATACAAAGTATACCCTGTGAACCTGTAAGAGATTTATTCATGTTATCACACTAACTGTGGAGGACACTAGCTCCAACAATCTCCCACTTGTCCTTACAAGTGTATGTGCGATAACCCGATTCTCATATCCATAAATTTCTCCTACTCAATGTAAAACAATTTGCAAAGTCCGTATTTACAAAGGTCGCATTTTACAAGCGATCAGTATCAAGAGTGGTTTTCCCGACTAGAGAGTAACTTAACTGATAAACGAATCATTATTCGAGCATGGTCATGCATTTCAGTTACAACTCCTCGAGTGGCCCTGAGAAATAACAAAACCTGATAAAGGTTGGATATTTTCTTCAACTCGAATCCTGCAGATACAAGCACAGTATGAAATGACCCAGTAAAAATCTACTTAGCCTCCTGTTACGGTCGACCATGAGAAAGAAACAAAAGTCACCCAAAAACTGCCTTAATCTCAAGAGACAGTCGATAGTCAAAAGAATCGACTCTTAGGAACACTATGGACGTCCTATCCACGACCTGGCACCTAATGTTCTGTAACATTTAGGACTCCATAACATTGTCACGATGTCCTACAAGGTATTTTTATAACTCGTATCTGTGATCGATCAGTCAACCGTTTGACTTATGGCTCGTTGAACCAACCATCAATCAACTTCACAGTATAATTGCCAGAGTTATCAGCTCATGTAGGCGATTACTGCAATGTAAATACTCCGAAAAGTATAGATTTCAGTAGGTTTTAATGCTTGTAAGACACACACACAAATGAAGACACAAAGGACTTGGATTGGACTTGTTGTTGTGTTGAAAGTTTCTGAATTTTATAAGAAAATGAAGTAAGAACAAGATAGTACTCTTCCAAAGCACAAAGCCAATGGATAGAGGTTGTGATGAATGACTCCAGCAACTCAGCAAAGACTCAAACAACACTCTTATAGCACTAAGCAAAGAAGGGACTCAAGCACACAGCCATGAGTTTAGAAATTGGAAACAAAGGTTTCAATTTTTCATTCATTCATCAAATCTAATTTCATTAGGTTACAAACCAAGGCTTATATAGGCCAAGAGAGACACATCTAAGGGTCTCAAATGCATCATCTAATGTACAATAAGTCGTGGCCTTGGCCTTACACAAATCAGAATACTAACTAGGATACAAAAGCATAAAGTAATAAAACATAAAGCATAAGACAGAAAACAGGCTGCTCCTCTTTGTCTTGTTGAGCAAGGTCAATTAAGATGTGTAAGACCTTGGAGCTTGGGCTTGGCAGTTACCATCTTCAAGTACAAAGGGTTAGGATGTCTTTCAAGTCGTTCCCTTGTCTTGCCTAGCCAAATATAGCACCCAAAACAGCCTTGGTACAAGACAATGCTGAAATGTCCCTATCTGGACCCATTTGTTTGTTCTTAGCTAAACCTGCTCTTTTATTGTGAATTAGCAAAAACTCTCCTGAACTTTTATCTTCCTAAGACCCTAAACTAAGAGTATTAGGCCTTCGAACAACTTAATTCATATTATGGGTTTCCTTGGACGAAGCTCTTTGATGTTGGACCTGAACCGGGTGAGATAGGACATGGACCCTTCTGATTAAGTTTTGTAAGACTCATAACGCTCTGCTCAGGATGAACTGGAAGACCCATGATAGCTCATTTGAAAGCTATGGATGTTAGCTTTCTTCTCCAAAAAGAATCAGCCATAAACATTAAGTAAATTTTGAGTTATTCAACCTTGAGTGCTGATTGGTCTTAATCAGATGCCCAGCAGACTTGTCAGTAACCAGACCCGTTTTGCTCAAGCCATAACTCTCACCTTAGGACGATTTAGGAGTAACCCAAGGTGCCATTTTGAAGCTAAATGAGTTAGCTTCTTCCTCTATTTGGAATCACTCAATTCTAGTCATCCAACCTTCAGCTATGATGCATTTAGTAAGAGGGGGTCAGGCTGATCTCTACATTGCAATCTTCTGTAGGGGCTGTCATATAGCAACCATAGGGAAAGCTACACACCTGATATGGTGGTGGTTCCAAATTCATTTTGTAGCTAATACACTAAGCTTTCCAACCATATAAAGGGCATCAAAATTGAATGAGTGTAGCTTAAATTATGTTGCCAAGAACATGACCCTTATCTTGTTCCTGCTGCGATCACATTTGCTTTAAGTAGGATTTGGTGACTTTGAAGCACCCATAAGCTTGGAGTCTTGTAAGGCTAATCATGACCATGAAATTTAGGCTTTCCCTTGATTACTCCTGTTGCAAACTCCCTTTCTTCAAAAGAATTTGCCCTCAAATTCTTGTGGATCAAAATGAAGAGACTTGCTGCCAAGGAGCTTGTTCTTCTAACCATCAAAGATCAAGTACAACTCTAAGTAATAGACTCTCATGGCTCCTCCTGGATCATATACTAGGATGGTAAATGGCAAAAGATATGATGTACCATTCCCAACTTTAGATTGCATACTCAACCAAGTAGTGCTTGTTCCTCCTGGATCAAATGCGAGGTGTATGACATCCTCCCTAGACTTCATATGTACCCTTATTCTTCTTGTAGTATCATGAGCTTGTCTATCATTTGGGGATTGTGTTCCACCGGGATGAAATGTACTCATAGCAAGCTTTGGACTCAACCTCCTATCAAGTATCCCAATACTTGTGGTACCCAAATCAAAATGTTCATATTTGCACCCCAAGCTTGATTTGTTCTCATTGACTACTCCCTTAACATCCTTAGGTGACCAACACTCTTTAAGTGAAGCATAAGCAAGAAGCAAATCAGCCCCTAGGGTACCTCCTCTCACATTCAGCTCCTCTTCAGTAGATATCAAGTTATACAAAGGGTCACTCACATCAAAACAAGCATCATTCACATAGAACACATCCAAACGAGTGCTTATACAACAAGTAGAACACGAGAAAGCTTCAAGTGGGCAGCTATTGTTTTTGTGCATTGGACTCATCATATACAACACCAAATGAACTAAAACTTGAGCAACATCAAGTAGTGAACCTCCCCTTGGTGTTCCACATAATCTCAACAAGTTCTCACAACCATTTTGAGCATTACTCATCTTAAAACACAAGAAGATCATAGCTGGACAGTAGAGTTTAGATTGATCAATTTCACTCCTTAACATGTATGAGGTTGCACCCAAATGAGCAAGAATAACTTGTAACCTCATCAACATGTAATAATGAAAGTGTGGGGATGCAAGAGTACAAGATATACCTCTCAAGATGAAATTTAAGATGCAAGAATCATGCTTTGTGTAGGAGATCAGATTTGGCACACTTGAGCATGGAACAACCCAAGACACTTTTTTTGCTTCACCCTTGATCGACTCCCAACAACTACAACCATTGAACATGACCATGGACTGTCCAAAATTCATGGTTTGATGCTCAAGTAGTCCTTGGTCGACAATCACCTTTATAGGACCCAAATCAGTAGCTTGCTCATTGATGGCTCCACAAGAAAGGACAAGGCTATTCTCTTATTCATTAGTAGGCTCATAGGTTGAGTTCAAGGAGGTTTTATTTTCAAAACATGGGTTCTCAATGATAGCACTACATGACCGTTTCACTTCAGCTTATGTACTCATGACCTTTGGTTTAAGCTTAGACTTAGGACAAACAACATCCAAGCATGACACAACAACCATTTGGCCTAAACTCTTATCTTTCCCAACTGTTTTGATGGCTTCAAAACTATCCCCTTTAGTTAAGACCTCATGATTTGTAGGCCTTACTAAGATCTTCTCAACATATAAGGCTAACTCAAGCAAATCATCATATGGATACAACACTTCTACATCAATTCTCTTTGCAATTTCAGATTTCAAGCCATGGTAAAATCTAATTCCCTTTTGCACAACCTCCACATTCATATCACAAACAAAGTGTAGTTCCTCAAACAACTTAGCATATTCAAGGACACACAATGAACTTTGTTTAAGGGCTTTTAGTTCAGTCCACAAATCCTCCATGGTAGAACAAGGTAGATACTCTTGTTTCATGTTCCTTTTAAGTTTAAACCAAGAATTAATCATACCCTTTCCTTCCATTCTCCTTGAAAGTTTAAGAGTATTATACCATAACAAAGTAAAATCCTTTAAACAAGACACAACAAGTTCAAGCTTCCTTTTTTCAGAATAACACTTGTGCTCAATGTAGCATTCAACATCATACAACCAAGACACAAATGCTCTACTGTTTTCACCATTAAAGGAAGGAAGTAATGGTGTTTTACGTTTGCTCCTAAGGGTAGGAGAGGGCTTAGAACACTCATGTGGCAGGTGGTACTTCCCTTGGTACAAATCAGGTGGTTTAGGCTCCATTGGAACACCATAGTTGCTGGTTGCCTTCTTTGGAAGCACATCACCATCATACCCTTTTGTAAGAGCATGCAACTTCCCCCTAGCTTCTTCTAAGGACTTGGAGATGGAACCAAGGTCACAAGGCTTCATTCTTGGACATGGAACATAAGGCATAACAAACATTGCTACTGATTTACTCACACAAATCAGATTGCACTCCTCTCTTGAAAACAGGTTGTTTTTGTGTTTATAATGTAGGTAGGGAAACATAAACTCACAAACCAAAGCTCTGATAACCAATTGCAATGTAAATACTCCGAAAAGTATAGATTTCAGTAGGTTTTAATGCTTGTAAGACACACACACAAATGAAGATACAAAGGACTTGGATTGGACTTGTTGTTGTGTTGAAAGTTTTTGAATTTTATAAGAAAATGAAGTAAGAACAAGATAGTACTCTTCCAAAGCACAAAACCAATGAATAGAGGTTGTGATGAATGACTCCCGCAACTCAGCAAAGACTCAAACAACACTCTTTTAGCACTAAGCAAAGAAGGGACTCAAGCACACAGCCATGAGTTTAGAAATTGGAAACAAAGGTTTCAATTTTTCATTCATTCATCAAATATGATTTCATTAGGTTACAAACCAAGGCTTATATAGGCCAAGAGAGACACATCTAAGGGTCTCAAATGCATCATCTAATGTACAATAAGTCGTGGCCTTGGCCTTACACAAATTAGAATACTAACTAGGATACAAAAGCATAAAGTAATAAAGCATAAAGCATAAGACAGAAAACAGGCTGCTCCTCTTTGTCTTGTTGTGCAAGGTCAATTAAGATGTGTAAGACCTTGGAGCTTGGGCTTGGCAGATACCATCTTCAAGAACAAAGGGTTAGGATGTCTTTCAAGTCGTTCCCTTGTCTTGCCTAGCCAAATATAGCACCCAAAACAGCCTTGGTACAAGACAATGCTGAAATGTCCCTATCTGGACCCATTTGTTTGTTCTTAGCTAAACCTGCTCTTTTATTGTGAATTAGCAAAAACTCTCCTGGACTTTTATCTTCCTAAGACCCTAAACTAAGCGTATTAGGCCTTGGAACAACTTAATTCATATTAGGGGTTGCCTTGGACGAAGCTCTTTGATGTTGGACCTGAACCGGGTGAGATAGGACATGGACCCTTCTGGTTGAATTTTGTAAGACTCATAACTCTCTGCTCAGGATGAATTTGAAGACCCATGATAGCTCATTTGAAAACTATGTATGTTAGCTTTCTTCTCCAACAAGAATCAGCCATAAACATTAATTATATTTTGAGTTATTCAACCTTGAGTGCTGATTGGTCTTAATCAGATGCCCAGCAGACTTGTCAGTAACCAGACCCGTTTTGCTCAAGCCATAACTCTCACCTTAGGACGATTTAGGAGTAACCAAAGGTGCCATTTTGAAGCTAAATGAGTTAGCTTCTTCCTC
>JAIUZE010010652.1:0-29409 GCA_022085475.1 Heliosperma pusillum
ACGTTTCGTATACTCATGACCTAGACAAACAAATTCACGGGATAAGACGTTTCCCGGAATCATGTATGATAAGACGTTTCGTACACGCAAGACTCTAATCCTCTCGGTAGGACGACGATAATAATACGGTCCTAGTCTAAACCTGGCCAGACTCTCGGAATAAGACATGTTCCAATTCGACATGTGGTAAGACGTTCCACATCCAAGACTCCATCATACAAAGACGTCGAGTACCCTAAATTCGGCTAAACCACATGAAAGAGGCGGAAAGAGATCTATAGTCAAAAGTCAAGCTAGTACGCTACATGCATTGACACCACCTCGCAAGGATACAATATTTGACGGTCGGGTCGATCAACGCATCGCGTTCGCCTCATAACAACGTCGTCATATCCCCACTAAAAAAATTCACAACGGCATCACGTTTACACTTCACCGTTCCGACATTTAAGTCTAACGGTTATAAAGTATGACCGGGGAATGAGAGTTCAAAACACTGAACAATTAGTGCTCACATCAAATACATAAGGTAAAACCGACTCAAAGGGGAACACATCAAAAACCGTCACAAAACATGAGAATAGGGAATTATATAACTTTAACTATGATAAAAAAGAATCAATACATGATACATAAGCATTAGAACAAGTTTATGAAGCATAATAAATAAGAAACATAGATCCCCTCTCCAAAACAACGTCTTTGGAAACCAACTAAAACAAGGGTCCACTTCAAACGGTCATAACTAGAGTTTTAGACATCCAAATGCAGAAATTCCAAATGGCGGTAATAGCTTATTCTCTTATGGTTCCAAAGGGATGTCACAAGCCCAAAACAAACAAGTAACGAAGGAGATATTATCATTTTACGAAAAGGGGTCAGTGCAGGAAAACTGCAGTCGACTTGGGAAACTGGCAGCAAGAAACGCTGCCAGTAATGGACGCTGCCAGCGTCCTGTCTCGGGCACGAAAACACGAATTTCACAATTTCACTTAGGGATAACACAACATCATCTATCATTACAAATCATCAATTCTCATATCAATTATCAATTAACAACAACCATCATCAACAACACAATTCCTAAGATTACTAACCTTATTCTAAAAACGATTTCTAACATAGAAAACACATAAAACACGTAAATGATATCGAGTAACCCTTCACCGTTACCTTTTTGCGTCTTTAAACGGTTTCTAAGTCTACCTCCACTAGATAGTAATCTTTGTCGGGGTCTAGAAAGTCTCCACCTAAACAAAGACGACAAAAGATGAATATAATTCACCTTTGAGAAAGACGGATAAATTAAAAAGCGAGAAAGACGGTAATTTTATTACCAATACGGATAGAGGAAGATGAGAGGGAAGGAATAAGACGAACCTTAGTGAATTTGAGCAAGAAATGAAGGCGTAGGATCGATATTAAGACTTGAGCAAATATGGAGGCTAGGTTTTGGTGGTTTGTATGAGGAAGAAGAAGAAGATTGAATGAGGGACTTAGGGTTGGGAGGGAGTATATGAAGGAGTAAGTGGAAAAAGTCAAGGAAAAAGTCAATAACGTCTTAAGAAGTAATTTACTCGGAATCTCGCGCAAAGTCCGAAAACGAAATCGGAAATTCTAAATTAGACACGGGAAATTAAATTCTAAACTAAAACTAAATTTCGCTGAAAAGTATCCGTATAATATTTTTAAATTACAAATAGGGTACATTTGCGGGTGTTACACATTAGTCCAACAACTTTAAAGAAACTCAAATTGTAGTATTTAGTTGAGGGTTTTCCCTCAATCAAATTCGAACAAGAAAAGATGTGTGACTCATGTGCCCGATGTAAACAAGTTAGATCTTCATTGAAACCAAAACGAGTAGTAAGTACAAAACGTCCACTTGAGTTGGTACACATGGATGTGTGTGGACCTATGAAAGTCAGAAGCCGTGGTGGATCAAGGTACGTATTCGTTCTAGTCGACGACTACTCAAGGTATGTATGGCCTATCTTACTATTTACTATAGATGAAACTTTCGAAGAGTTTGTAGTACTAATGAAGCTTGCCCAAAACAAGTATGATAAGAAATTAGTTTCCATTCGTACGGATCATGGCACTGAATTTGATAATCAAGCTTTTATAGAATACTGTAGGGAGAATGGTGTAGGACATAACTTTTCTGCACCACGAACCCCACAACAAAACGGTGTTGTTGAACATATGAATAGAACACTAGTGGACATGGCTCGCACTATGCTCTTGTGTAGTGGCCTTCCTAAGAACATTTGGGCCGAAGCCATTAGTACTGCATGCTATGTGCACAATAGAGCTATGATTATGTTGGAGCTAGTGTCCTCCACAGTTAGTGTGATAAGAGCTAAGGTTCACAGGGTATACTTTGTATTATAATCAGTTGATTAACGTTTATCGATAACGGTTGGCTTGCTAGATAAGTTTGACGTTATTGTCATACAGTTGGCGGTGATCAACTGATCCCTAAAAGTCACACCTAAAGGATGTGTTTGAGAGATGTGATTATTTGAGAAAATAATCATATTGATGCCTTATTAAATGACTAAAAGGTTAGTCGATGTATTTGACTAAAAGGTTAGTCAATGTGATGATGATACGATTATTTAATAACGATTAAATAATGTTAGCTGGTAATAGAATATAAAATGTTATATATAATCAATGTATATAATATTGGTCTAAACTAAATATAAACTGTTATATTTAGGTTGGCGGATATGTATTACACGATATTATTATAGTGTATTGGTCCGGCATTACTCGGTTTATGTAACGGTCCATTACCAGTAATAATTAATACATATTATATTATGTATATATTAAAATGAGATGCTTACTACCTAATAGAGGTTGAGTGAAATAAGGAAACTAGGGTTTTCTTCTTTCCTAAAAACCTCACGGCACATATAGGGAAGAAAAAGAAGTTTTTCAACTAACCCTAATTGCTACTAAATCTCACGGCACACACAAAAGAAAAAGAGAAGAAAAATTCTGATTTTTACTCTCTCGTTCATCTTCATATTCATCATCAATATACACACAAAATTAGAAGTAATTTTGGGTATTCGTTCTAGCACGACGAAGGCATTTCTTGAACCATCTTGAGTGTAACGATTAGGAGAATACCTACTTTGGTATTTGTTCTTAGGCCTTTATCTAGGACCGAAGGTTATTTCTTAATCTTTTGTTTATATTATGCAATTTCATTTATGACTAGAAATTCATATAGTTATAATTTCATTATAATCCGAAATTTTAAAGGGAAGTATACCGATATTTCCCACAAGTGGTATCAGAGCATTTGGCTATGAAATTATTTTATATGTTTTCATATTTGATGAAATATAAGATTAGAAATTTTTGTTTTGTTTTTTGTTTCGGCTGAAAGAAGAAAAAAAAAATTTAGGGTTTGTTTTTTTTTTGGTACTGTTCACGGCCAGAAAAAAAAGAAAAAAAAAATTGGTACTGTTCACGGCACTGTTCTACCGTGAGGAAAAAATTTTTTTGCCTTGTTTTTTTTTTTCCTTTTTGATTCATATATGTTGTTGTTTTAGTATGTTAAGATAATAATATAATGAATTTGTTGATATGTTGATTTAATGAGGATTAAATTGAAATGTAAAAGGAATTTGTTTTGGATGTTAAAGAACATTCATTGTGCTAAATTTTTCGATATGAATATACAAAACAATTATGATTAGTTGAGTATTTTGATAATCGATTAATTATGATTTAGATATTCATTTTAAAAGGTTAATTTGAATCATCTAGTTTGTATCAATGTTTAATAATGATTAGATGTTGAATGTTTGTACCAATCTAGTTTTATTAGCATGATCAAATTAAAAAGATTAATTTGTGTTTGTTTTGTTTCTTTTAAAAACCGAGAAAAAAAAAAAAAAAATTTTGTACCTGCTACTGTTCACGGGTACTGTTCATCCGTGAATAGTGAAAAAAAAAATTTAATTTTAATTTTGTTTTGTTTATTGCATTATAAAGATAATGTATGTTGATTATTGTTGTGAAAAAGTTCACAATGATAGATACCCTATTATTTTAAAAAGGTTTAAAATAATGTTGAATTTAATTTATGTTATACTCGATAATATGAATTAAATTGGATTATGGTTGATTAAAATTGTTGTGTACAATTAAGGAATTGTCACATAATTTTGATCATTTTAAAGGTGGTTTGGATAAATTAATCATCATAATTAATGAATTATGTTTTGAATGTTTAATTTATTTTGTTGATGCATTTTTTATTTTGTTGAATGAATGAATGGATGAATGGATTATTTTGGTATTTTTACAAGAGGTTGTAATTTGTATTGCTTAGTGTGGCCTTAGTAGATTGTGTTATCGTAATGATGGTAACATGGTCTTGGATGTATTTTGAGATCTCGAATCTCCCCTTTGTAATCTTTAATTATAATTTTTAAATTAGAATGTAAATAGGTTTATATTTTGTAATTTTAAAATTTTATTTTTGAGAAGACCAAAGATGGAGATCGGATAGCTCACTCCCGCTACATGGACCAAGATGAAACATGAAGTCAAGCTTCTAGGGTCCATAAGGATGGATTCCAAAGTGTATTTTTGTTCTATTTTGATAGGATAGGCCACACTAGGACTTTTTACTTTGTTTTTCATTTTTCCGTTTTTATTGTTTTTCTTTTGCATAATAGTTATTGCATCATATTCTGCTTAAACCAAACCACCTACTACTACTTCTTAATTGCATGAAAATTGACTCATATAGATTGTATGTTAATTATCATGGACATCCAGATGTCACTCACAATTCTAAAAGCTATCATCTTAAATTATTCATTCTCAAAATGCTAGATCATTCGTTCACATAAATGAATAAAATTAAAGTTGATGGACCTTCCTCTAAAACCTAAAATTGAGATTAGTCTTTATAGGGAAAACTGCTATGAGTCCCTTCTTCGTCGGTAGGCATATAGGACATTACTCTCCATATGACCCCTTCTACGTTGGGTAAGTAGTATGTGTTGACCTATTTTACCTCAACATTACAGTCTGGGTAATATCTCGTGATTATGATGGACTAAAGATAGAATTTACAGAAATTTATCGACCAAGAATTCTAAAAGTAGAATTAGCCAAGAAGTTGGCTTATCAATTTACAGAAATTGAGTCTTGGGATCATTTATATAATACTTGAGGGAGGTCAATTTTATAAATGCAAGAGTCTTCGCATTAATCGGTTTTGCATTAGACTTAATTAAAACGATGAAAATGCTTATTATGTTTTATCTCCTTTCTCGCAGTGTAGCATTCATTTATATCGATAAAACTGTTATAACAAATGGCTGGACATGCTGATGCCCCTATGCCAAGTGCCACGCTCGCGCATGAATCCTGGCTTAAGATGTTCATGGACAACATGAATCAGTACACGCGACTAAAGAATAACGGGTCCAACTTTGCGGACTGGGAGGCTTCATTATGGAATGATGCCATAGCTGACGGTAAGCTCAAGTACTTGACTGAGCCACTACCGCCTAACCCAGGTCCCAATGCAGGAGCCAATGACTCACTTGCTTATAGTGATTTCGTAATGGAGGAGGGTGCGATAAAGAATGTACTCATCTTTTCAATGGAATCCAATTTGCAAAGACGATTCATTGCCCAAGGTGCAAACAAGATTTTCACCACGCTCACTAACGAGTTCTCAAAAGCATCGCAGATCGTTATGTATGAGCTTAACACTCGCTTCTTTGAAGCGAAACTCCAAAAGGGCCAACCGGTTAGCCCACACATTCTCGATATGATCGAGAATCTCGAAAAACTGGAGGCACTTGATTGCAAAATCAAAGAGAGCGTGGTCATTGACCGCATGCTTCATTCACTTCATGATGGTTTTGCCCAATTCAGAGCAAATTACTATATGAATGATTTGAAGAGAAATCCTCATCAGCTACACTCACTTCTCATACAGACTGAGAAGGATCTGAAATTGAGTGGGAGCCTGAAGCAGGACGTTCTCATGATTGCAAACAAGGGTAAGGGTAAGGGCAAGGCTCAGGCCGACCTAGCTGTAGGGAAGCCGAAATTCAAGAAGCCAGAAAAGGGCAAGAGTGGGCCTGGTGAGACAAGCAGTAGCTCACAAGGCAAGACAGAGAGCAAAGAAAACATGGAGTGCCACCATTGCCACAAGACTGGGCATTGGAGGCGGAACTGTCCCGTGTATGCTGAAGACGTAAAAGCAGGCCGCGTCACTCCTGTTGGTATGTCTTCTTTTATTCATATGATTGAGATTAACCATGCAAGTTTCAGAACTTGGGTACTTGATACTGGTTGTAGTTCTCATCTGTGTAATCATTTGCAGCGCCTAAGAAACATCAAAACTCTCGAAAAGGGTGATGTAGACCTGCGAGTGGGGAATGGAGCAAGAGTAGCTGCCGTGTCTGTGGGAACATATGTAATCCAACTCCCAAGTGGATTTGAGTTAATTTTAAATAACTGTTACTATGTACCCAGTTTATCTAAAAACATTATTTCTGTTTCCGTACTCGATAAGAACGGTTTTTCATTTGTAATAAAGGATAATAGCTGTATTTTCTCCTTTAACGAAATGATTTATGGTAAAGCAGTTTCCATGAATGGGATTTATGTTTTAGATCAAACCACAGACATATTGCATGTGAGTAATAAAAAGGTAAAGGTTGGTTACAAAGATCAAACCTATTTATGGCATTGCCGTATGGGACACATAAATGAAAAACGCGTGAAGAAGCCCATTGACAATGGGACTATCTCCCCATTTGACTATGCATCATTTGGCACGTGTGAATCATGTCTCATAGGCAAAATGACTCGAATTTTGTGACACCCTCAAATTTGCGGAAAGAAAAAAAATAATTTAAATACATAACGAAGGGTGTCATAAATAAAAAGGGTCATTACAAAACGGAAATAATATTATACATAAGAATTATACAAGACGGGAGACATATCTCCCGTATAAATACGGAAATAAAAGAGTGTATAATAATATACAATCTAAGAACCGAATATAGGTCCAAGGTAAATACTTCGCTCGCTAGCTCGTCAATGTACCCCAAATATGCATCACCACCTGTTCGACCGCATTAAATATAAACACGGAAGCCACAGTCAGTGGGGAGTAACTCCGAGTTCTCCCAGCCACGAAATGTCGAGTTTAATAAAAACATGAATAACATAAAAGCAATGTATATGGACAATACAAAACTTTAACATATATGATATGCTTTTCATGTTATGAAACAGATAACTAACAAATAACCTAGCATGTGAAAGCTATCATGTGAAACCGATAATAAACTATAACTCGAGGTAGGGAAGCTGGTATGCTAGCTCAGAGGTTCCTCTCAGAAACATGGCCGTGATACACTCAAACCCTAATCAACACGTAATCATGTGAATCAGTTAACAATCGGTAATCCAAACTCTATCAATCTTAGCCGGCTTGCATCTCACCTTCTAAAACTCATAGAATCATACAAACATGAAAGACCAATACTTCTACAAACAGGCATAAGTTCTTAGTGACAGTCAATAGAAGACTTCTGTAACTCGAGTCTATACCACGAGGTAGGATATACTTAAATATTTAGGCTCAGCGGTCACTCTAGTAACATGGCCCAAATACCAAGCACACATCTAGGCTCAGCGGTTACACTAATAACATGGCCCAGATCCAAAGCACATATCTTAGCTCAGAGGTTCCTCTCAGAAACATGTCCAAGATACGACTCAACCCTAAACCTAGACTGCGCAGACCCAGAGAAATGCGAAGATCCATCGCATCCAAGACCCATGATACAATCACATGAGTACACCCTAAGAAGATCCATCAAAGGGGTTGGCTAGTACTTAAAATGGCTCCATTTCCCAAAGTGGAACCAAGGGCAGCATTAACCGACTGGATATAACCCACCAAGACGAGACACAGAAGTTATAAGCAGTAAAACTCATATGCCTGTTAATAAGTACGGCCTATCAATGTCATGGTCCAAGCTACTCATTTAGAATTTAGAATGGTCAAGACGCCATATACTCATAATTCTCTATGGGTACTTAGTCAACACGACACCAACCATATAATTAAACAGTCACGGGAAAAACATCCTATCATGTGACTACTTGCATATAAATCATATTCAAATATCATATCGCCTCATATCTACTAAGGCTCATTCATTCCTTCATTAAAATAAAACCTTACCTGAAGACAAATCCCCGACCCGAGTCCCGCGACGGGTCATCAGTCAACCGGGGCTGACTAGAGCTTAGTTTGACCAAACCCGTTTGGTCAAACCGGCTAGAAACAGAGTCTTAGCCCTCGAGGCTTGAACATAAGAATATCACATTCCTTTCATGTTATTTCCTTCTATTTCTAACATGTGAATTATTAAAATCATACGAAAACCCGTTTAACTTAACGGATATCAATTTAAACTACCATCTCGTATTATAATTTCTAACATGTGAGAAATAGTAATTTTATGAAAAACCTTTTTAATTAAATATTTTACTTATTAATATTTCTCACTTGCTAATTATTATAAAACGCGATAAAAATAAATATAACTCAAAAACCGTCACAAGTCCCAAGGTGGGACCCACGGGCTGACTTTTGGGTCGAACCCAACATGGGCCTGAATGGGCCCACGGACAGATTTGGGCTATTTTGGCAGATTTTACAATTTTTACAAAAACCGCTTCTTAATTATTTCCCGCATGCTTAACATAATTAAAACCCGTCAAAACAACAACCAAACAATCAAACATCGACACAACCCAAAGACCAAAACCCGGACCCACCATGAACCAGCCCAGACCGGCCTGGACCGGGCCTGAACCGGCCTGAACCAGCCTGGTTTGGGTCCGGTTCTCAGCCCTCTTTTCCGGCCACCACCCTTAATCACACCAATTTGTTTCTTACATGTTTTAATTAATCAAACAACCATTTTAACAACCAATTTAACCATCCATCATACAAAAATCATTATCATGAAGAAATCATAAAAATATAATAAGAACACTAACATATTTATAAATTCCTACAACATAATAAAATTAACAACTTATCATGTTACTAACTAAAAATCATAAAATCATAATAATATGAACACAACTAAAGATGAACCAAAAACTAAAGAAAACAAAAGCTATGTAACATATATCCGTCGAGTAACTCGGAATCGTTACCTTAGCTAGCTAAAATCAAGTAGCACCAAAATAATAAGAACTAAGAAAATAAGGAACCCGTCTTCTAATCTTCTCCTAAAATATACGAGTCACAAAACTCGTCTTCAAAATCTTCCCCTATAAGAAATGACAAGAAAAACATTATTAGAACTTAAAATATGATTTTCCATAATTAAAGGGTTGAAAACGATTTTGTCGGAATTGAAATAAAACCGTACGTGAAGATGGGGAGCGAAGAGGAGAGTCTAGAAATATAAGTTAGGACGGATTTAATTAAGAAATGAAGGTTTTATGAGGATTTTGCTCAAGAACGACGAAGAACTGATGAAGAACGACGAAGAACGTTCAAGAACGATGAAGAACGATTTATTTGATCTTAAGTTGATTTGTGGTAAAATGAAAAGTTGTTAGTGAGTAAAGTGGGAGTTGGAGTGCCGTGTAATATAGAGCAAAATAGTGAGTTGGGTTTTGAAATGGTTGTTATGGAATTGACTCGGTATAATAATTATATTACCGTAATTAATTAGATATTAAGTTAATTGAATTAAATATCAAGATATTATGTTATTGTAATGAAAAGAAAGAAATTATCAAGGTCTAAGAGAGGAGGGAAAACCGTGTGGTTTGGTGAGCAATCGGGTCTGATTTATCGATTTGCGTAATTTAAACTGACGGATCGATAAAGTAACAAATATCTAAGATATTTGTATTAGTTTAATCGAAACAAATAAAATATCTCAAGTGAGTGGAAAACGATGACATGGGCGCGTGACTCATGCCAAAGTCGAGTTTCGGTTTTGTTTCGGGATTTGAGATGACTCGGGAATAGTTAAATGACGTTCGGTTAAAACCGTAAAAGTTATTATTTAAATTCCGAATAAATTCAAAATAATTATATTAAATTATGATAAATCTTAATAAATCTTAATAAAAATAAATCAAAAATATTATTTTTTTAAATAAAATTTCGGTCTTCAAACTTATAAGGCGAGTCGGGTAAAAGTCAACGAAAGTCAAAGTTGACTGAAAGTCAAGAAAAGTCAAAGATGACTTAAAAGTCAAGAAAAGTTTATGACGACTTAAAAGTCAAGAAAACGTCAATGACGACTTTAAGAAGTCAAGGAAAAGTCAAAGACGGTTTAAAAGTCAAGAAAAGTCAAAGATGACTAAAAACGGTCTTTTCATGGAATCCCTCAAAAATTCCAAATACGACCGCGGAATTTCAAAATAAGACTCGGAACAAAAATTCCTATTTTTAAAAACTTAAGTTATACTGAAAAGTGTTAGTAAATATTTTTTTACTAGAAAAATCGGGTACTTTTCGGGTTGTTACAATTTCCTTCAAAGGTGTTGGAATGCGCGCTGCTGACCTATTAGGACTCATACATACTGATGTGTGTGGACCTATGTCAATCAACGCTAGAGATGGCTATAGATATTTTATCACTTTCACGGACGATTTGAGTAGATATGGATATGTCTACTTAATGAAGCACAAAAGTGAGTCCTTTGATAAGTTCAAGGAATACCAGAATAAGGTTGAAAACCAGCTGGGTAGAAAGATTAAAGCACTACGTTCAGATCGTGGTGGCGAATATCTTTCGAATGAGTTTGATCAACACCTTAAAAACTGTGGTGTAGTACTACAGTTAACTCCACCTGGAACACCTCAATTAAATGGTGTGTCCGAACGGAGAAATCGAACATTACTTGATATGGTTCGATCCATGATGAGTCACACGGTTGTGCCTGATTCATTGTGGGGCTATGCTCTTTTGTCAGCTGCTCTTATACTTAACCAAAGTCCGTCTAAAGCTGTTGACAAGACTCCATTTGAAATGTGGAAGGGAACAGTCCCTACCTTGTCCTTTATTCGGGTTTGGGGCTGCGAGGCTTATGTCAAGTGGAGACACGAGGATAAGATCGGCCCGCGATCGGTCAAGACATACTTTATTGGTTATCCAAATGGAATTTTTGGTCATTACTTTTATTCGCCTACCGAACAACGTGTTTTTGTTGCGGCTAGTGCGAAGTTTCTAGAGAAAGAGTTTCTCGAGAACAAAACGAGTGATAGAACCTTCGATCTGTCGGAGATTCAAGAACCAAGAACCGAGCAACCAATGGAGGAAGATGTTCCTTCATTTTATGTTGCGGTTAATATTCCTGAGGAACCTAGAAGGTCGGGTAGAGTCTCCATACCTCCAGACAGATACATTGGTATGGTCGAGGAGAACGATAGAGACGGTGTTTTGCTCCTAGAGAGTAACGAACCCGCTACCTAAAATGGAGCCATGACCTGTTCCGACTCAAAGCTATGGCTTGAGGCCATGCAATCCGAGATGGACTCTATGTATGAGAACGACGTATGGGATCTGGTTGATTTGCCTGATAAAGTTCGGCCTCTTTAGTGCAAATGGCTTTACAAGATAAAGCATTCCGTAGGGGGACAACCATACACCTATAAGGCACGACTAGTGGCAAAAGGTTTCACTCAAGTGCACGGATTGCATTATGATGAAATTTTTGCACCCGTAGTCATGCTGCGTTCCATTCGGATAATCTTAGCGATTGCCGCCTTTCATGACTATGAAATTTGGCAGATGGACGTGAAAACCGCCTTCTTAAACGGTTATTTGGAGGAGGAGTTGTACATGGTACAACCCGAAGGTTTCATTGACCCTCAGAATCCTAAGAAAGTTTGCAAGCTTAAGCGTTCCATTTATGGACTTAAGCAAGCTTCTCGGAGTTGGAATCATCGTTTCGACCAAGTCATAAAAGAGAATGGTTTCACTCGATCGGTTGAGGAACCATGCTTATATGTCAAGTCGAGTGGGAGTAAAATCGTTTTCTTGATATTGTATGTCGATGACATACTCTTGATAGGGAATGATATTCCTCTCTTATCTTCGGTTAAGGTATGGTTAAATAACCATTTCCAGATGAAAGATCTGGGCGAGGCACAACGCATATTGGATAGCCGTATCTACAGAGATAGATCGCGACGAATGTTATCACTTAGTCAAGAGTCTTATATAGATAAGATTCTTGAAAGGTTCAGCATGACCAACTCCAAGAAGGGGTATCTTCCAATGACGTCTGGGATGCATTTGAGTAAAGCTCAGGCACCCAAGACATCTGAAGAGGTCGAGCGCATGAGTCGAATTCCTTATGCGTCAGCTATAGGATCGACCATGTATGCCATGATATGCACACGTCCAGACGTGGCATATGCTTTGAGTATGACCAGTCGGTACCATGGCAATCCAGGTGAAACACACTGGATGGCTGTTAAAAACATCCTTAAGTACCTACAGAGGACTAAGGATTGGGTATTGACTTATGGAGGAGAGACTGAGCTTTGCGCAACCGGTTACGCAGATGCTAGCTTCCGAACGGATCGGGATGACTCGAAATCTCAGTCTGGATTCGTATTTACTCTTAATGGCGCTGCGGTCAGCTGGAAAAGCTCCAAGCAGAGTGTTATAGCAGATTGTACGACTGATTCCGAGTACTATGCCGCTTCAAAGGCTGCAAAGGAAGCTATATGGATGCGTCAATTCTTACAAGGACTTTCCATAGTTCCTAGTTCGAATGACCCGATCACCATCTATTGTGATAATAGAGGTGACATCTTCCAGGCTAAGGAGCCTAGGTCTAGCAACAAATCTAGACATGTACTTCGGAAGGCTCACATGATCAGAGATTACGTGGAGCAAAAGGAGATAGTGATAGACAAGATTGCTACGGATGATAACATAGCAGATCCTCTCACTAAACTGTTAAGACATGATAAGCATGAAGGGCACGTTACTTCCATGTGAATTAAACCTGTTCCTGAGTTATATTAGCTGTTTGTATGAATTAGATACATCTTTTTCATATACTAATAATAACTTCATCGTATTGTTTTCATATTTTGTTTTTCATGTGGATTGTTTGGACAACATTGAACACCACAAAGTGAACTGAATAACATTATATGTGTTTTGGTCCGTAATCGCCTACATGAGCTGATAACTCTGGCTATTATATTGTTAAGTCGATTGATGGTGGGTTCAACGAGCCATAAGTCAAACTGTTGACTGATCGATCACAAATACGAGTTATAAGGATACCTCGTAGGACATTGTAATTCGTGACGACGTTATGGAGTCCTAAATGTTTAACAACATTCGGTGCCAGGTCGTGGATTGGACGTCCATAGTGTTCCTAGAGTCGATTCTTTTGACTATCGACTGTCTCTTGAGATTAAGGCAGTTTTTGGGTGACTTTGGTTTCTTTCTCACGGTCGACCGTAACAGGAGGCCAAGCAGATTTTTACTGGGTCATTTCATACTGTGCTTACATCTGCAGGATTCGAGTTGAGGAAAATATCCAACCCTTTATCAGGTTTTGTTATTTCTCAGGGCCACTCGAGGAGTAGTAACTGAAATGCATGGCCATGCTCGAATAATGATTCGTTTATCAGTTGAGTTACTCTCTAGTCGGGAAAACCACTCTTGATACTGATCACTTGTAAAATACGACCTTTGTGAATGCGGACTTTGCAAATTGTTTTACATTGAGTGGGAGAAATTTAAGGATATGAGAATCGGTTATCGCACATACACTTGTAAGGACAAGTGGGAGATTGTTGGAGCTAGTGTCCTCCACAGTTAGTGTGCTAACAGCTAAGGTTCACAGGGTATACTTTGTATTATAATCAGTTGATTAACGTTTATCGATAACGGTTGGCTTGCTAGATAAGTTTGACGTTATTGTCATACAGATGACGGTGATCAACTGATCCCTAAAAGTCACACCTAAAGGATGTGTTTGAGAGATGTGATTATTTGAGAAAATAATCATATTGATGCCTTATTAAATGACTAAAAGGTTAGTCGATGTATTTGACTAAAAGGTTAGTCAATGTGATGATGATACGATTATTTAATAACGATTAAATAATGTTAGCTGGTAATAGAATATAAAATGTTATATATAATCAATGTATATAATGTTGGTCTAAACTAAATAAAAACTGTTATATTTAGGTTGGCGGATATGTATTACACGATATTATTATAGTGTATTGATCCGACATTACTCGGTTTATGTAACGGTCCATTACCAGTAATAATTAATACATATTAAATTATGTATATATTAAAATGAGATGCTTACTACCTAATAGAGTGATAAGTGAATATTTGTACGGTTTTAACCCCCAATTTAGCTCGGTTTTGTATGTCATTTGAGCTTTGTTAAGCCACTTTATGAGCTAATATCGTCTTCTAGGCGAATTTCTATGTTCTAACATGTTTTGTAGGGAAAGTGACGTTTCTACGCCCTTTTTCTATATTCCTGAGCATTTGCCTAGAACCCAACGATTTGAAGATGCAAGCTTGACCAAGTGAAAGGCATTTCAAGAAGGTTCACTAATTCGAAAGAGAGAAGAAGCACAGAAAGTTTCGTAGTTGTCGGGAGATCAATCGATTAGGCGGAAGAATTCATCGCTTTACATCAAACCCTATCAACAAACCCGACTCAAGAGGTCAAGGGGGTTGTTAGAAGTCAAGTCAAAGCAAAGGAAGATGAAACGTTAGTCAAGAGCTTCCAGAAGACCACATACCCGATCGGGTAAGTGTGTACCCGATCGGGTAAGTGTGCTGATCCGAGCATGGCGGCTTCTTCTTTCTACTTTTGTCCTATGTGTTTAATGCCCGACCTCTTCTCCATGAAACCCTAATACTATAAATAGATGCTCTAGCCCCTTATATCATATCATCTAACACAACAACCTTCTTCTCATACTTCTCTTCTCTTCTTACATTTCTCTTTAGATTAGGAGGGAGGGGGAACTAGCCTCCCTTCTCTCATTTTCTTCTTCTTTAGTCTTTAGTTCTTAGTTCATTTCTGTCCTTTTCATATCAAAACATTAGCTTAGATCAATAAGAATTTCATCTTTGTAGTCTACTTTGTTGGGTACAAGTGTTGTAATTCAAGGAACGATTATTCTATGCAAGGAATTTCTATTATTGTTATCGCTTTCGTTCATGATCGTCACCTAGGTATTCCCACCTTATCCTTTGTTTAATGTCTCTATTGTTTTCCATTTGATTGTTATTCTCTATACATATTGCCTTAGATTCATTTTAGTGTCGTTATAATTGTAATTTCATTTCTTAGATTATCAGTTAGCGTCGTTATTATCGCCATATAAAGAGTCAAAGCCAAATAAACATGTCAACCCTAGTCATTGTTAATATCATCTTAGATTTAGATATCGTCATGAGTAAGTAGTCACCTTTCTAGGGTGTAGGGTAGCCATGTTAGATTGATTAAAAGATGTTAATTGGATAAAAGAAATTGTGCCTTTAAAACGTTGTGTCTATGCATGTTTGGATTGTAACGATAGTTAACGACTTCTGGCCGGAAATCATCGACTAAAATGGAATTCTTTTCCAAGGTAGAGATACGTGAATTGAATAGACAAAGCATGACATGGTAGATTAAGACCTAGTAAATCGCCTAAAAGCCTGCTAGACCATCTGATCTATGATTGTAATGAACACATCATTCTTACGAACTCACAATGAATTATTTGCATATCCTAAATCCAATTTCATCAATATATCAATCTACATGTGTGAACCTACTTCCCTAGATGCTTTTCATCACTTGCTTTATTGTTTGTTTTATTTTGTTTTCATTTATGCTTTATATTAGTTTAGATATCAAAATCCCAAAACCCAGAAACTCGTTAGATAAAACCCAATTGCGAGACATTTCACATCTTATAGGAAACACCATCTCCCTGAGGATCGACCCCTACTTCCCTAATTACATTAATTTGTTATTAGCCTAGTCTGGGTAATTTATCTTTGTATTGGGCTTGCGACAGGCCCGATCAAATTTTGGCGCCGTTGCCGGGGAGCACGGTTTAGTTTTCTTTTTCTTGTGATTTTTATCGCAATTAGTTTTATCTAGTCTTTAGGAACCCGAATTCCTTTAGACCTCTCTTGATTTTTCATCTTAGCTTTTCAATCTTATGCCCAGATCTTCTAGACTAGGGACCCCTATCTCTTTAGACCCCGACCTAGAAAGAACTCTGCGTAGGATACAAGAGCTATTCAACAAAATCTCAAAAGCTTCTGATACTTTAAGTTTAGATCGTATTCGTGAGAAATACTCGGATATTATATCTACTCTTGAAGGAGAAGAAGATCCATTCTCATCTCCATTCACAAAAACCAATCAAATTTCAAACAACACTCCATCTTCATCTTCACAAAAATGGTTCGACTTTCAGACCATTCCAAACCCACCGAAGAAACACTTCCAAGGGGTATTGCTACACCCCAAATCGAAGCCCAAAACTTTGAAATCAAACCTGCCTTCATTAACCTTATAGAAAGAAGCCATTTAGTGGCAATGCCACAGAAGATCCCAACCTTCACATCCAAAACTTCTGTCACTATTGCTCCACTATTAGACAAACTGGAGTCACCCAAGGGCAAATTAGAGAGATTCTCTTCTCATTTTCTTTGAGGGGTAAGGCAAAGTTGTGGATACATAGCCTTGATAAGGTTACATTAGGTATAACCGATTGGGAGAGTTTAGCTCTTGCCTTCTACCAAAAGTACTTTCCTCCAGAGAATACCGCTTTGTTAAGAAGTCAAATCACTGGTTTTTAACAAGGGGATGATGAGAGCCTATATGAAGCTTGGGAGAGGTACAAGGACTTGCAAAGAGAGTGTCCTCATCATGGGTTAGATTCATGGCTCCTTGCCATCACATTCTATAATGGGTGTTATATAGAGTCCCGTCGTATCCTGGATTCTGCTAACAATGGAAGATTTGATCAAATCAATAATGAAAATGCTCACACTACCACTGAAACCATGGCAATTCACGATTCTCAATATAGAAATTCCCGCTCCATACCATCGAAATCTAAGCAAAAGGACCCCACTTTGACGCTTTTACAAGCTCAAGTAGCCCTCCTCACACAAAAACTAGAACAACTTCAATCCTTTACATCTCAACAGAGTGACAATGGTGTAAGTAAACATGAAGCCATGATGCTGCAATTGGCTCAAAAGCAAGACACCATGATAGCTCAATTCCAGGAGAGTGATCAAGCTAAGGATGCCGCCATCAAATTGTTGGAAGCTAAAATTTCCCAATTTACCTCTTCTAATACCCACCAAAACCAAGGGCAGCTGCCTTCACAATGTTACCAACCTCACGAAACTGTAAATGCCATTTCCTCGAGAAGTGGTAAGCATAATCATGAGCCCGTGGTTGTTAATGTTGAAGCTGAGGTGCCCGAGATTCCTATTGAGATCAAGGTCCCATTTCCCCAAAGATTAGCCAAGCACAAGGAGGAGGCAAAGTATGGTAAGTTCCTTAACGTAGTCAAGAATTTAAAGGTAACAGTCCCTTTCATTGAGTTGATTTCCCAAGTTCCTTCTTATTCCAAGTTTATGAAGGAAGTCCTCAAAAAGAAGAGATCCTTCAATAAGATTGAGACCATAGCTTTCACTGAAGAGTGTAGTGCACTCTTGCAAAATAAGTCTCCACCAAAACTTAAGGACCCTGGTAGTTACTCCATCCCTTGCACTATAGGCACGTATACCATTGATAAGGCCCTTTGCGACGTAGGTGCTAGTGTAAGTGTCATGCCCTTTTCTATGTTTGAAAAACTTAACATGGGTGCTTTGAAATGCACTAATATTACTTTGCAAATGGCGGACCGTTCTCTAAAACAACCTATGGGTGTTTTAGAAGATGTGCCCGTCAAAGTTGGTAAGTTTTTCATTCCCGTTGACTTTCTAGTACTTGACATGGCCGAGGACTCTCAAATCCCAATCATTTTGGGAAGACCCTTTTTGCACACCACTGGTGCAGTTTTTGATGTCAAGAATGGGAAGTTGACATTAGAGATAGGAGATGACAAGGTGACCTTTAGTAAAAATTCCACCGTTAAGAGTCCCGTGTTAGAAGACTCATGTTATGTGCTTAATGTTGATGACTCTTCTATTGTTTCTTCTATGCCTCGATCCTTACTGACGGATCCGTTGGAGGCACAGGTTAGTGTTGATTCTCTTGCAGGTGAGCATACTAAAAGCACTACTGCTAAAAGTGCTAGAAGGGGCTATTCTCGGAAAAGCTTGGAATGGATGGAGAATGTAAAGAACGCTATGAAGATGAGTTTGGATGATAGTGAGCTTAAAGATAAAGGATGATTTCAAAGAAAGAAATGGAGTCTAGCAAGACTTTTAAATTGCGCTTCTCGGGAGGCAACCCGTGTTCCTTTTCTTTTTGCATTTTTATTTTTGCATTCCCTTTTTCGTTGTTAGGATTTATTTTACAGATGAAAGAGTTTTTGAAGAATCTATAAAGACCTTCCTTGTCAAGTCCAAAAGACTAGCTTGGGGGAGTCCGGGCTGACTAGTAAGCTTCACTCTTCTTTCATTTTTCCTTTTCCCCATTACGCATCTCATTGCATATTTTGTCTTTGTGCTCACATTGAGGACAATGTGATGTTTAGCTTAGGGGAGGGATTGCATTTTCCCATTCTGCATTTTAGTTGATCATTTTTCAAATTTTGAATAAAAGAAAGAGAAGATTTTTGAGAAAATTTAAAAATTTCTGAACACAATTGAATGCTTTTCATACTTTGCTTGCTTGTTTACTATGCTATCATGTTACATTTCCCAAACTTAGAGCTTTCAAAAGATAATGATTCAATGTTCATTGAATTGAACATACATGGGGAAGTCTTGTACACAGTAGGCATGGAACGAATCTATAGATGAGTACGCTTGATCTTGACATTTGGCAAGTTACATATATTGTAAGGTAGAACCTCCTTAGACTGGTACATCTATACCCAGTCTCAATTAGGTGTGTGTAGTTCTCCTTGTGATGTGTGTCATGTCAAAACGCATAAGTATGGTTCTCATTTCATTCCTATAAGTGTTGCATTCATGATTCACTAAGATTTGAAGCCTTTTTCACTTTGAATTACACCTCAAAATAAGCCCTTTCATACAAATGCTTCACAAAATAATAGCTACATACAAAAACTGCCTACCTTTTGAGCTAGTAGCTAGACTATGGTGTATGGGTGCTCTTTTGAGAAGATTTTGTTCCTTAATGACAAAGTGAATTTGGAGAACGAAAAAAATATTCAAGAAGTGATGTTCAAAAGAAAAGAAAAGAAAGAAATAGAAAAAAATGAAAAAATCGGAAAATTGAAAAAGAGAAAAAAAAGAAATAAAAGAAGAAGTTGTGAGTATCTCCTAAGAAATGTCAAGTCAATATTCAGAAGGAGTTTACCCTTGTGTTTCGTGTGTAATAATCGTTTTTCGCCTTCTGGGAATTCATCGAAAGTTTGGATTGAGTATTCATTTATCATTGGTCAGTTGCTAACTCATTCTAACCTTCACATGACCATAACTATTTGTCCACCTTTCACCCATTTCCCAAAGCCTTCTTCTCATTTTTCGGCTTCTTTTCTATGTGCATTATGATCTTTGACTTGTGTTTTGAATTGTTTACCATATTAGACTGCGGACACATTTTCATAAGTCGTAGATAGGTGAGTGTCTCAAAAACATGTACACATAAAGAAATCACCTTTTACATGCAATGAGTGTTCGAGTGTGCCGTGAGAGTCCATTTGTCAAAAGATCATTGCATGTAACAAACGAAAAGTACCCTATTTTTCTAGTAACAATATTTACTAAACACTTTTCAGTCGTGAACTTAAGTTTTAAAGAGGAATTTTTGTTCCGAGTCGTATTTCGAAATTCCGCGTTCGTATTTGGAATTTTTGAGAGATTTCATGAAAAGACCGTTTTTGGTCATCTTTGACTTTTCTTGACTTTTAAACCGTCTTTGACGTTTCCTTGACTTTTTAAAGTCGTCATTTACTTTTCTTGACTTTTAAGTCGTCCTAAACTTTTCTTGACTTTTAAGTCATCTTTGACTTTTCTCGACTTTTCAGTCAACTTTGACTTCCGTTGACTTTTCCCGACTCGCCTCATAAGTTTGAAGACCGAAATTTTATTTAAAAAAATAATATTTTTGATTTATTTTTATTTGGATTTATTAAGATTTATCATAATTTAATATAATTATTTTGAAGTTATTCGGAATTTAAAGAATAACGTTTACGGTTTTAACCGAACGTTATTTAACTATTCCCGACTCATCGTAAATCCCGTAACAAAATCGAAACTCGACTTTGGCATGAGGCACCCGCGCGTGTCATCGCTTTCCACTCACCATTAGATATTTTATTTATTTTGATTAAAATAATCAAAATATCTAGATATTTAATTACTTTATCGATCCGTCAACGGAAATTACGCAAATCGAGCAAAAACAGACCCGATGATCACCTTAACCACACGGCTCACCCTCTCCTATAATAGACTTTGATATTTTTATTTCTTTTGATTAATATATCATAATATCTAGATATTATTTTACTTTATCGATCAGTTAACGAACACTACGCAAAACGCTCGAAATCGGACCCGACAAGCTCAACATCACACGGCTCCCTTACCCACTCTTAAGCCTTGATATTTTCATTATTTTTCATTTTTATATCATAATATCTTGATATTAACTTTATCGTAAATTATATTAAATCGTTTACCGTAAAATAATTATTAAACGCGAGTCAATTACGGAACAACAATTTTAAAAATCAACACCTTTATTTGTCTATAAACTCACGTCCAACTCCACTCCACTTTACTCACAAACACCTTTTCACTTTTCAACAAATCAAATAAAGATCAAAATATCACTTTCTTTAATCGTTCTTCGTGTTCTTCATCGTTCATCAATTGTTCTTCATCGTTCTTGAGCAAAACCTCCATAAATCCTTCATTTCTTAATTAAATCCTTCCTAATTTATATTTCTAGACTCTCCTCTTCGCTCCTCATCTTCCCGTACGGTTATATTTCAATTCCGTCAAAATCGTTTTCAAGACTTTAATCATGGAAAATCTATTTTTACTTCTAATAATGTTTTCTTGTCATTTCTTATAGGGGAAGATTTTGAAGACGAGTTTGGTGACTCGTATATATTAGGGGAAGATTAGAAGGCGGGTTTCTTATTTTCTTGGTTCTTATTATTTTGGTGCTACTTGATTTTAGATAAGCTAAGGTAACGATTCCGAGTTACTCGACGATATAATGTCACATAGCCTTAGTTTCTTAGGTTTTAGTTCATATTATGGTTACTAATGATTTTTAGTAGTAACATGTTAAGTCGTATGATTTATATGTTGTATGGAATTTTTAATATGTTAGTGTTCTAAACATGTTAGTATGATTTAATTATAATCATGATTTTTGTATGCATGATGGTTGAATTGGATGTTAAAAATGGATGTTGTTAATTAAAATGATGTTAGGATTAATTTGGGGTGGTTGTTGTGGTGGCCAGTGAAGTGGCCGGTTATGGTGGTGGCTGAACCGGCCGGTTCAGGCTGGTCAGACCGGTCCAGGCCGGTCCAGCCGGTCTGGGTTGGTCATTGGTGGGTCCGGGTTTTGGTTTTTGGGTTGTGTCGATGTTTGATTGTTATGTTGTTGTGTTGACGGGTTTTAATTATGATAAGCATGCGGGAATTAATTAGAAACGGTTTTTAATAAAATTGTCAAAACAGCCACTTTAGCCCAAATCAGGCCGTGAGGCCCAAACAGGCCCATGTGGGTCCGGCCCAACTCAGCCCGTGGGTCCCACTTTGGGACTTGTGACGGTTTTTGAGTTATCGTTATTTTTATCGTGTTTTGTAATATTTAACAAGTGGGAAATATTAATAAGTAAAATATTTATTTAAAAAGGTTTTTCATAAAATTATTATCTCTCACATGTTAGAAATTATAATACGAGACCGTAGTTTAATTTGGTATCCTTTAAGTCAAGCGGGGGTTACGTAAGATTTAATAATTCACATGTTAGAATTTTCAATAAAATAACATGTAATGAATATGATGATTGTATGTTCAAGCCTCGATGGCTAAGACTCTGTTTCTAGCCGGTTCGGCCAAACGGGTTTGGTCAAACTAAGATCTAGTCAGCCCCGTTTTGACTGATGACCCGTCGCGGGACTCGGGTCGGGGATTTGTCTTCAGGTAAGGTTTTATTTTAATGAATGAATGAATGAGCCTTAGTAGTTATGAGGCGATATGATATGTGATTATGATTTATATGAAATTAGTCACATGATAGGATGTTATTCTGTGACTGTTTTAATTATATGGTTGGTGTCGTGTTGACTAAGTGCCCAGAGAGAATTATGAGTATATGGCGTCTTGACCATTCTAATTCTAAATGAGTATCTTGGACCATGACATTGATAGGCCCGTACTATCTTTAACGAGCATACGGAGTTTGCCGCTTGATCGCGTTTGTGTCCCTGGCCTGGGCCTTTTGATACCAAGTCGGGGCAATGGCAGCCTAAAGTTCGCTTTGGGAACGGAGCCAGCTTAAGTACTAGCCATCTCTGCTTAGGGGGTCGCCTAGTAGAGTTTCTCATGTACGGTTATGTCATGGGACGGGGAATGGAATAGCTGTTGTCGCTGGGTCTGATCAGTCTAGGACTAGGATGTTTTCCTACCTTGTGGTATAGCCTCGAGTTACAGAAGTCTTCTATTGACTGCCCTAAGAACTTATGCCTGTTTGTAGAGGTATTGGTCTTTCATGTTTGTATGATTCTATGAGTTCTAGAAGGTGAGATGCCAGCCGGCTAGGATTGATAGAGTTTGGATTACCGATTGTTAACTGATTCACATGATTACGTGTTGATTAGGGTTTGAGTGTATCAGGGCCATGTTACGTGGTAACCGCTGAGCCAGCATACCAGCTTCCCTACCTCGAGTTATAGTTTTTATTATCGGTTTCACATGATAGCTTTCACATGCTAGGTTAATTGGTTATTATATGTTTCAATACATGAAAAGCATATCATATATGTTAAGGTTTTTGTTCGTTTATATAACATATGCTTTATTTATTCATGTTTTCATCAAACTCGACATTTCGTGGCTGGGAGGACTCGGAGTTACTCCCCACTGACTGTGGCTTCCGTGTTTATATTTAATGCGGTCGAACAGGTGGTGAATGCATACATTGGGTACATTGACGAGCTAGCGAGCGAAGTATTCCCTTGGACCTATATTCGGTTCTTAGATTGTATATTATTATACACTCTTTCATTTCCGTATTTATACGGGAGATATGTCTCCCGTCCTTGTATAATTTTTATGTATAATATAAGTTTTCTTTTGTAAATGAACCTTTTTATTTCATACACCTTCATTATGTATTTAAATTATTTTTTTTTTCTTTCCGCAAATTTGAGGGTGTCACAGTTGGTATCAGAGCATTTTTTTGCTCCCGACCCGCACGTTTGTGGTACCCTTGCATCAATCCCTTGACCTTAATAAATAATAACTTGTGAGATAGAAGGGTAGGATGGGTAGATTAGGATTTATGTTGTAGTCTATTTGTTTATGCTAATTGTTAGGAGTAACTTAATTTGTTTTGTTTTTTATGAAGATGGTTGGACCTCGTGTAGAAGAGATCATTGTTAGTGCCAACCAGGTCCCTCCTCATAAAGAAGACAATTGCCAAGGAGGCTATGCTTGGGTGGCTAGCCAAATTGCTAGGAGCAATATTACGCCTTATGGTGGAATATGTGTTACCTAGAAAGAGTATCCTCTACCGAAGATTTGAAGATTTATAAAGCCTAATTGAAGTGAATTCTTTCTTCATCTGCGAATTCTCTCGTCCTTATAATATTATGCCCTCTTCTTTCTATCTAGGGCTTCTTTCTCTTCCAACCTATTTACATTTTTGGAAATTTCTCTTAATAGTTCCTCCATTATACCATTGGTATTCTTACCTTCCTCTTGTAACATTGGTATGGATGTCACCCCATTGGTATGCGGTATAGTATTCTTAGTCGGAAGAACTTTGAATTTTGTGGAATATTAGTGTTAATTGGAATGAACTTGTGATTTGAGGAAAATGGTATAGATCTAATTTCACCCTATGGTGGTGAGAGTTGGTATCCTTGAGGAAGGTGT
The DNA here is from genome assembly GCA_022085475.1 of Heliosperma pusillum. Taxonomy (NCBI): domain Eukaryota; kingdom Viridiplantae; phylum Streptophyta; class Magnoliopsida; order Caryophyllales; family Caryophyllaceae; genus Heliosperma; species Heliosperma pusillum. Next base: position 24,343 of record JAIUZE010010652.1, read on the forward strand.
GGTAAGGTATGTTTAAAGATTTTAATGCTAGATGCTTGTCCTGAATTGTGTGTAAATAGTGCATGATATTCGATGGTGTAAGATCGAATGAGTTGGCTATGACTTCTTAACTCATTAGTAATTTAGTCTTTTGGACTTAGAAGTTTAGCATTGGTTTGAAGACCATGCTTATGATATGTCTATTTTGGAGTAAATAAGAAGTGTCGAATATGGTACTTAACCATCTTATTAAACTAGTTTCATGTTTAGATGATTATAAGGATTTGAGGATAAACTTGAGATGAAATTCTCCTAGTGGTTTTAGACTATGAAAACTTGAAGTTGCAATATCTTTGGAGGATCGAAATAAGCTTAATAATAGTTGTAGTTGTGGTTAGAAAATTTAGTGATTTTAATGTTACTTGAGAATTTGTTGTCGTTAAAGGTTGGACCCTAACGGGAATCAATACTTTGTGGAATTTGGATTTGATGACACAACTTGAGGAATATCGACATAAGCAAAAACCGCTGTATTGAGAGTTTGGAAGAGATAAATAAATTAATTACGGTCACATTACCCTATGTTTTGGCAAACGTGAAGTGAATCGAGTTTTGTGTGACTAATCTCTTTGAGGTTTCGAGATTCAACTTTTGAGGATTAGAGGGTTCATTGTAAATAAGTTGGAGTAATGAATTTTTGGAATAAATTGGATTAAAGGATTTCATAGTACGTCCTTTACTTTGTGGTTGTTAGCGGTCTTGTTTCTTTAATTATAAATATTTTGATGGTGATTTCCAATATTAGTTTCGATGGACCTTAGAAGATTTTTATTGAAGTGGAATAATTGGGAGTTTTGCGTACTACTCGGTGTTGGCCATGCTTTGAAATATCTTGGTAGGAATCCGATGATTGAAATGTTGGGATATATTGCACTCCCTTGAGGACTAGTTTTACTTGTACAGTTATATTGTCGAGTTACTATCGACATTAGAATTTTCATAGAGGAAGAGAGTATTGGGGTTTCATCCTTTGTTTTTTCTTATTCTTTCCTTCTTATTCTTCTTCTTCTATTCGATTTATTATTTCGAATATTTCGTTCCTTCTATCAATTGTCATCTCGTATAGATAGGATATTAGAAGCTTTAGTTAGAAGTTTTAGGTATAGATAGTAGTGTTACTACTTTTACTATAAAATTTTTGAATTAAAAGCTTTTAGAAATGGTTTATGATTTCAAGTATTTTACCGTCAAGGAGTGTGGAGACTTGTTATTGGAGACGTTCGATAACTAGTTTTCTCATTTATTGATGCAAAAATGTATATTTTTTTTAAGTCTTTGACTTGGGACGTCGATGTTCTTAACGGCCGACGAGAACCTTCCGTTCCATTGATAAGATCCTATATTTATAGTACAAGTATATTTTTAACAGTTTTGAAATAGACCTACATATATGTTACGTTCCTTCTTCTACGTTTCGAGGACGAAACTTTTTAAAAGGAGGGGTGATTGTAACAACCCGAAATATACCCGATTTTTCTAGTAAAAATATTTACTAACACTTTTCAGTAGAACTTAAGTTTTAAAATAGGAATTTTTGTTCTGAGTCTTATTTTGAAATTCCGCGTTCGTATTTGGAATTTTTGAGGGATTCCATGAAAAGACCGTTTTTAGTCATCTTTGACTTTTCTTGGCTTTTAAGTCGTCTTTGACTTTTCCTTGACTTTTTAAAGTCGTCATTGACTTTTTCTTGACTTTAAAGTCGTCATAAACTTTTCTTGACTTTTAAGTCATCTTCGACTTTTCTCGACTTTTCATTCAACTTTGACTTCCGTTGACTTTTTCCCGACTCGCCTCATAAGTTTGAAGACCGAAATTTTATTTAAAAAAATAATATTTTTGATTTATTTATTACTTTAGCTTTATTAAGATTTATCCATAATTTAATATTATTATTTTTGAATTTATTCGGAATTTAAGAATACGTTTACGGTTTTTTAACCAAACGTCATGTAACTATTCCGACGCATCGTAATGCGCGCAACAAATCGAAACATCACTTTGCATGAGTCCACGCGCCCCTGAGTCATCGTTTTTCCACCCACATGGATAGTTTACTCTTTTGATTACACTAATACTAATATCTAGATATTATTTACTTTAATCGCTCATTAACGAACATTTCGCAAATCGTTTACAAAACTGACCCGATATCACCCATACCTCACGGTTTTTCTTCCTCTCTTATCCTTGATATTTTATTTCTTTTCATTATAATAACATAATATCTTGATATTTAATTCAATTAACTTAATATCTAATTAATTACGGTAATATAATTATTATACCGGGTCAATTCCATAACCACAATTTCAAAACCCAACTCACTAGTTTGCTCGATATTACACGACACTCCTCACCCCACTTTACTCACAAACAACTTTTCACTTTACAACAAATCAAAATAAGATCAAAATATCGCTTTCTTTAATCGCTCTTCGTGTTCTTCGTCGTTCATCATTTGTTCTTCATTGTTCTTGAGCAAAACCTTCATAAAATCTTCATTTCTTAATTAAATCCGTCCTAACTTATAATTCTAGAATCTCCTCCTCGCTCTCCATCTTCACGTACGGTTTATTTTCAATTCCGTCAAAATCGTTTTCAACCCTTTAATTATGGAAAATCTATTTTTACTTCTAATAATGTTTTACTTGTCATTTCTTATAGGGGAAGATTTTGAAGACGAGTTTGGTGACTCGTATATATTAGGGGAAGATTAGAAGACGGGTTTCTTAGTTTATACTTATTATTTTGGTGCTAATTGATTTTTCTAGCTAAGGTAACGATTCCGATTTACTCGACGAATTAATGTCACATAGCTTTTAGTTTTTGTTCATATCATGGTTATTTATGATTTTAGTTAGTAACATAGTCTTTAGTTTTGTTCCTTTTGATTTTGGTTCATCTTTATTTTTGGTTCATGTTTTTATGATTTATGGACTTTTAGTTAATAATATGTTAAGTAGTGGTTATTATGTTGTTTTATGATTCTTGATAATTTTTAAGTTGTAGGAAATTTTTATGATGAATTATTGTTCTTGATAATTTTTAAGTTGTAGGAAATTTTTATGATGATTTATTGTTCTTGATAATTTTTAAGTTGTAGGAAATTTTTATGATGATTTATTGTTCTTGATAATTTTTAAGTTGTAGGAAATTTTTATGATGATTTTTTATTCTTGAAGAATTTTAATGATTTTTACTAGGTTATGATTTTTATGTTGTTTATGAAATTTTAACAAGTTTAGTGTTCTTGAAGAATTTTAATGATTTTTACTAATTTATGATTTTTATGTTGTTTTAGTGTTCTTGACAAATTTTGATGATTTTTAATAATAAGGATTTTTGTAAGGATGAATGTTAAAATGGTTGTTTGATGATTAAAAACATGTTGGAATTTATTTGATGTTGTTGTTGGTGGGGCCGAATTGTGTGGCTAGAACCGGACCAACCAGACCGGTCCAGGCCGGTTCAGACCGGTCTGGGTTGGTCCATGGTGGGTCCGGGTTTTGGTCTTTGGGTTGTGTCGATGTTTGATTGATTGGTTGTTGTTTTGACGGTTTTTAAATATGTTAAAGCATGCGGGAAATATTAGGAAACGGTTTTTAGTAAAATCGAATCAAAGGCCAAAACAGCCCAATTCTGTCCGTGAGGCCCAAAACAGGCCCATGTGGGTCCGGCCCAACTCAGCCCGTGGGTCCCACCTTGGGACTTGTGACGGTTTTTGAGTTATCGTCATTTTTATCGTGTTTTGTAATATTTAGCAAGTGGGAAATATTAATAAGTACAATATTTTAATTTAAAAGGTTTCATAAAATTATTAATTCTCACATGTTAGAAATTATAAGACAAGATCGTAGTTTAATTGGATATCATTTAAGTCAATCGGGTTTTGGTATGATATATTAATTCACATGTTAGAAGTTTTATTAATAACATGTAATGAATATGTTGATTTCTATGTTTAAGTCTATGTGGAAAAGACTCTGTTTCTAGCCGGTTTGATCCAACGGGTTTGGTCAAACTAAGATCTAGTCAGCCCCGATTTGACTGATGACCCGTCGCGGGACTCGGGTCGGGGATTTGTCTTCAAGTATGGTTGTATTTAATTAATGAATTAGCCTTAGTAGATATGATGCGATATGATATTTGATTATTATTGATATGCAATTAGTCACATGATAGGATATTTTTCCCGTGACTGTTTTATTATATGGTTGGTGTCGTGTTGACTAAGTACCCATAGAGAATTATGAGTATATGGCGTCTTGACCATTCTAATTCTAAATGAGTATCTTGGACCATGACATTGATAGGTCCGTACTGTCTTTAACGAGTATATAGTTCGCCGCTTGATAGCTTTTGTGTCTCGTCTTGGTGGGTTTATATCCAAGTCGGGGCATGGCTGCCTTATCCATTTTGGGACTGGAGCCAGCTTAAGTACTAGCCATCTCTGCTTAGGGGGTCGCCTAGTAGAGTTTCTCATAGACGGTTATGTCATGGAACGGGGAACGGAATAGCTGTTGTCGCTAGGTCTGATCAGTCTAGGACTAGGATGTTTTCCTACCTTGTGGTATAGCCTCGAGTTACAGAAGTCGACTATTGACTGTTCTAAGAACTTATGCCTGTTTCTAGAAGTATTGGTCTTTCATGTTTGTATGATTCGATGAGTTCTAGAAGGTGAGATGCAAGCCGGCTAGGATTGATAGAGTTTGGATTACCGATTGTTAACTGATTCACATGATTACGTGTTGATTAGGGTTTGAGTGTATCAGGGCCATGTTACATGGTAACCGCTGAGCCAGCATACCAGCTTCCCTACCTCGATTTATATTTTATTATCGGATTCACATGATAGCTTTCATATGATAGGTTATATGTTAGTTAATTGTTTCATAACATGAAAAGCATATCATATATGTTAAGGTTTTGTATTTTCTATATACATTGCGTTTATGTTATTCATGTTTCATTAAACTCGACATTTCGTGGCTGGGAGAACTCGGAGTTACTCCCCACTGACTGTGGCTT
>JAIUZE010010653.1:0-13087 GCA_022085475.1 Heliosperma pusillum
ACCATTTCCAGATGAAAGATCTGGGCCAGGCACAAAGAATTTTGGGGATCCGTATCTACAGAGATAGATCACGACGGATGTTATCCATCAGTCAGGAGTCTTATATAGATAAGATTCTTGAGAGGTTCAGCATGACCAATTCCAAGAAGGGGAACCTTCCAATGATTTCTGGGATGCAGTTGAGTAAAGCTCAGGCACCAAAGACATCGGAAGAGGTCGAGCGCATGAGTCGGGTTCCTTATGCATCAGTTATAGGATCGATCATGTATTCCATGATATGCACACGTCCAGACGTGGCATATGCATTGAGTATGACGAGTCGGTACCAAGGCAATCCAGGTGAAACACACTGGATGGCTGTTAAGAATATCCTTAAGTACCTACGGAGGACTAAGGATTGGGTATTGACTTATGGAGGTGACACTGAGCTATGCGCAATCGGTTACGCAGATGCTAGCTTCCAAACGGATCGAGATGACTCGAAATCTCAGTCTGGATTTGTTTTTACTCTTAATGGCGCTGCGGTCAGCAGGAAAAGCTCCAAACAAAGTGTTATAGCAGATTCTACGACTGAGTCCGAGTACTATGCTGCTTCAGAGGCTGCGAAGGAAGCTATATGGATGCGTCAATTCTTACAGGGACTAACTGTAGTTCCTAGTTCGGATGACCCGATCACCATCTATTGTGATAATAGTGGTGCCATCTTACAGGCTAAGGAGCCTAAGTCCAGCAACAAGTAAAGGCATGTACAACGGAAGGCTCACATGATCCGAGATTGACGTGGAGCAAAGGGGATTAGTGATAGACAAGATGCTACGGATTGATAACGTCGCCGATCTTTCACTAAACCGTTAAGATATGATAAGCATGAAGGGCACGTTATTTCCATGGGAATCAAACGGGTTCCTGAGTTGTATTAGTTGTTTTATATGGATTAGACACCTGTATCTTTTTCATAAAACTATTAATAAAATCATCGTTTTGTTTTATATTTTGTTTTTCATGTGGGTTGTACTGACAACATTGAACACCACAAAGTGAACTGAATTACATTATTTTTGTTTTGGTCCGTAATCGCCTACATGAGCTGATAACTCTGGCAATTATTCTGTGAAGTCGATTGATGGTGGGTTCAACGAGCCATAAGTCAAACAGTTGACTGATCGATCACAGATGCGGGTTATAATGATACTGCGCAGGACATTTTGTGACGACGTTATGGAGTCCTAAATGTTTTGGAACATTAGGTGCCAGGTCATGGATAGGACATCCATAGTGTCCCTAGAGTCGATTCTTTTGACTATCGACTGTCTCTTGAGCTTAAGGTAGTTTTGGGTGACTTTGGTTTATTTGTCCGCATGGCTCGGACCGTATAACAGGCGGCTAAGTATAGTTTTTACTGGGTCATTTCATACTGCGCTTGTATCTGCAAGATTCGAGTTGAAGCAAATATCCCAACCTTTATCAGGTTATGTTATTTCTCAGCGGCCAACTCGAGGCGCCGTAACTGACATGCATGGCCATGCTCGAATAAAGATTCGTTTATCAGTTAAGTTACTCTCTAGTCAGGGAAACCACTCTTGATACTGATCACTTGTAAACTACGACCTTTGTGAATACGGACTTTGCAAATTGGTTTACATTGAGTGGAGAAATTTATTATGGATATGAGAATCGGTTATCGCACATACACTTGTACGGACAAGTGGGAGATTGTTGGAGCCAGTGTCCTCCACAGTTAGTGCAATAACATAAATAAATCTCTGTAGGTTCACAGGGTATACTTTGTATTGTAATCAGTTGATTAACGTTTATCGATAACGGTTGGCTTGCTACATAAGTTTGACGTTATCGTCATACAGATGGCGGTGATCAACTGGTCCCTAAAAGTCACACCTAAAGGATGTGATGGAGAGATGTGATTATTTAAGAAAATAATCATATTGATGCCTTATTTAATGACTAAAAGGTTAGTCGGTGTTTTTGACTAAAAGGTTAGTCAATGTGATGATGATATAATTGTTTAATAATGATTAAATAATATAGCTGAGACGAAATTAAAAAGTAATTCGTAATTAAATATAAACTGTTGTATTTAATTAGCATATATATAATGTAAGCTTATGCGAATTAAAAGGTTAATTCGTAATTGAATATAAAATGTTATATTGAATTAGCAAATTATAATTATACGGATAATTATAATTAAAGTATATATTATACAATTGTCATATTAGATGTTGTCAGACCGGTATTAATGTATCGACTACAAAATGTTGTATGGACATATTAATACATGACAACACAAATGACATTTATAATAATAATACACATTATATATTAAAGCGAATTTAACCGAAATAAAGTCGAGATTCACTCTGGAATTTTCGGTCAATGGGTAGTTATTTTGAGGAGAAAAATCTCCTCATAAAACACTACTTTTGTGCCGTGAAACAAAAGGGAAGGTGAGAAAAATTCTAACCCTAATTTTCATTTCTCACAAGTGCCTCCATCATTCACACAACACAAAAAAAGTTAACAGTAACTTTTGAAAAAAAGATTTCTAGCAAATTCAAGGGCATTTCTCATTCAATCTTGGGTGCAACGATTAGGAGGATATCTACCTTGATATCTCTGTTCTTTACGCCTATTGCTAGGACCGGAGGTTGATTTCTAAATCTCTATTTTTCTTGTTTTCGTTTATGACTCGCATAATCAAGTTATTGCTTTTTCGTTATAATCCTATAATAATTGTATTGTGGGAATACCGATTTCCCACAAATCTTGTATTCAAGGCAAGATGATTCGTGCCCTTTTTGTTGAAAAGGAAATCGTACTAGTGAGTTATCGACCATATTACATAAGAATATGTGTGATCCAATAACAAACACAACCAGAGATGGTAATGAATACTTCACTTTATTTACCGACGACTTAAGTAAACATTGTGTTTGATTCTACTTAATGAGGTGCTAAGAGAAATCATTGAAAAGTTCAAAGAGCTTCAATGTTAAATAGTTAACCACCAAGAGTATTAGATAGTGGACTTACGACCAAATCGTAACAAGAAATATCTAAGTATTAACTTTGATTTTCACCAAAAGTATTGTGAAATCATTTCTCGAGTTAACTTCTCTAACACACATTATGAGATAAGGGTGTTGTTGCATGGAGAAACATAACCTTATACGATATGGTTTTGTCTTTGTCAAGATAATTTGAGCCACTTGACTAACTTTGAGATTTTCTTATTTTGTCTGCTATTTCTTTTCCCACCATATCTAAGCACATTTAAAACACTCGGATTTTATTTCATATACGATTTGGATAGGTAGCGTACCTAATTTGTAAATTACCCGTATGAAACAAGTGCTCAATAATCCTACGTTAACCACGAGAACAAAGCATTTGTGGCTCGTGATACTGTCTTTCAATAAAAAATACGATTATTTCTTGATAAGACAGGGTGGGAGAAAATGTTTCAAGAGCCACAAACTGAGCATATGGTCCGAAAACGTTTCCTCATTGCTTGTTCAGTAGTTGTTTCTTCAGAACCTAAGAGGTCAGGTAGAATTTTATCACTCCTTAATAGTGATGAATTCTAATATGTGACTTATAAAAGACTGTTTCTAGTCCCAACTTCTTGCTATGGCTTAGAGTCATGCGATTCGTAATGGACTCCATGAATGATGATCAGGTATGTGACCTGGTAAATTTTACTTGAAGAAGTACGACCTCTTCAATGTAAATTGATTTTTAAGATCGAAATTTGCATGGATGAACATTAAAATGTTTTGAAAGATAAATTGGTAGGCAAAGAGTTTTGCACCAACCTTAATTCTTCGATCCATTCGCATATACTTAGCGATTACAGCATTTCATAATAGTATGATGAGAAATGGATCTCAAGAAACACCTTCTTGAATACGATTCTAGAAGAGGTAGAATATTTTATATCCACCTGTGGGTTCGTAGATCCTAATTATCCTAAGTTAATTTTGCAAGCTTAAGAGGATGTCTTAAGTAAGCACTAAAGAGTTGGAATTAGTGTGTCAATCATGTTGTAAAATATTTCTCGATATCTCGTGGAATTATGTTGAATACATGAAGTTTAGTGGGAGTAATATGGTTTTCATCAGTCCTATATGTGGAGACATATTGATCATTTTAGATGATGGAAGATTTTGGAGAAGTAAAATACATCTTTTAGATATCTGGATTTATAGAGATAAATCTAAAAGGATATTCGCGTTGAGTCAAAATTCTTATATTGATCAGATCTTTGACTAGTTCAAGGAAGTTGAACACATGATAATTGATTCCTTTTGCTTCCGCTGCGGGATCAATTATATACGCTGTTATGTATACTCAATCCGATGTTTCGCATGCTTTAAGCATGACAAGTCGTTTGCAATCAAATTCAAGTGAGAGTCACTTGATAACCATAAAGAACATCCTTAAGTACTTGCGAAGGACTAAAGATATGTTCTATGTGTTTGGAGTTTACAGTGAGTTGTGTGTAAGGGGTTACACAGACTTCAGTTTCCAAACTGATCAAAGTGATTTGAAATCACGAACTGGCTGTGTTTTATAGAAGATTTATTTGTTGGAAAAGTACCAAGCAGAAAGGACTATTGGAAAGGTTCCAAGTATGAGTGACATTTCCAAATATAAATGTCATGTATCCGATGGAAATGTTCCAGGCAGTTTATCATTGCGGATTTCACAACGGAAATGGAGTACATTGCATCATATGATGATGCATATGATAGTAGCTTGGATTCGACAGTATTGGAGAGACTAGAAGTAGTTCCTATAGTTGTATATCCTATCCCATTATACTGGTAAAACAGCGGGAGCTACCTTTAGGCTAAGGGGCCTAAGTCTGGATTCAGACCTAGAGACATACTCAGAAAGTTTTGTGTAATATGAGATTACGTGGACAAAGAGAAATAACAGTAAAAAAGATGGGAAAGATGCAAGTATTGCTAATCCATTAGCTATGCTTTTGCAAGCTGAACATGATAATCATGTCATTTCATAGAAACTCTAACTTGGGAGATACTTTGGAATGAATTCGGCCATTGGAATACTTTGTAATGAATTCGGCCATTGGAAGCGAAATTGCCCAAGATACTTGGGAGATATCGAAGCTGGACTGGTTACTCCACTAGGTAATATCTCTTCCGAGATTTATGTTGTTGATATATATTATACATCCACCTCAACTTGGGTATTGGATACTTGTTGTGGTTCGCAACTTTGTAATCGTCAACAAGGTTTAAGGGATGTGGAGGAGCTAAGCAAGAGTGACGTGGATCTTAGATTGGGATATGGAGCTAAGGTAGCCGCTATCTCCAAGGGAACCTATGTTCTTGTTTTAGCAAACGGCTTTGAGTTGCATCGTAATAATTGTTATTATGTACCGTCATTGTTAAAGAACATTGTTTCCGTTTCCGTATTAGACGTTGAAGGATTTTCTTTTATGATAAAAAAAAATCGTTGTAATTTGTTCAAAGGAGACTTGGCCTCGGGTCAAGCCATTGCCATAAATGGCAATTATGTTCTTAACACGACTAACTCCACTAATATCTACAACATTGAAAACAAAAGACTCAAAACAAGTGATCCAAATGAATCGTACATTTGGCATTGTCGATGAGGTCACATTAACGAGAAACGCATAAGGAGACTAGTATTGACTGGAATCATTAAACCATTTGATTTCGAATCATATGGAGTATGTGAATCTTGCCTCTTAGAAAAAATGACTCGCACTCCTATTCTAGGAAATGAAATACGTGCAAGTGATCTGTTGGGCCTCATACATACCGATGTATGTGGACCAATGAGTATCACCGCAAGAGGAAATTATGACTACTTCATCACTTTTACCGACGACTTAAGTAGATATGGGTATGTCTATTTAATGAAGTATAAAAGTGAGGCATTTGAGAAATTCAAGGAATTTCAAAACGAAGTAGAGAACCAATTGAACAAAAGGATAAAAGCATTACGATCCGATCGTTGAGGCGAGTATCTTAGCAATGAATTTAACTCTCACTTAAAAGATTGTGGTATCTTATCACAATTAACTCCACCTGGAACTCCCCAACTCAATGGTGTTTTAGAAAGGAGGAACCGAACCCTATTAGATATGGTACGATCTATGATGAGTCAAACGAGTTTACGAAACTCATTTTGGGGATTTGCGCTTGAAACGACAATTAGATCATTAAGCCAAAGCCCAACGAAAGTTGCTGAGAATAGACTTCATACGAGTTATGGAAGAGAAAAGTCCCTAATTTGTCATACATGAAGATATGGGGTTGCGAAGCTTTTGTCAAGAACAATTTGACTGACAAGCTAGCTCCCAAGTCTGACAAATGTTTTTTTGTAGGTTATCCAAACACAACACGTGGATATTACTTCTACAACTCACAAGAGGATAAAGTGTTTCTGGCTCGTGAAGCTGTCTTCTTAGAAAGAGAATTTATTTCTAAGAGACAGAGTGGGAGTAAATTTGAACTTGACTAGATGCTTGATGGAGATGAAGCAATTAATCATATTCAACAGCCACAATCAGAAGAAGAGACGCATGAAAATGTTCCATCGTTGTCCAATTCTGAAGTTGTACAAAGGAGAACGTCAGGAAGAGTAAGTCGCCAACCTGATAGAACATAGGTACCATTGAAGGAAGGGATGGTGAGCTTGACATATTACTTTTAGAAAGTAATGAACCTCCAACCTACAAGGCGGCTATGGTTAGTCCCAATTCCACATTATGGTTAGAGGCCATGAAATCCGAAATAGACTCTATGCATCAAAATCAAGTATGGGACTTGGTTGATTTACCTAAAGGAGTTCGACCCCTTTAGTGTAAATGGATCTTTAAAGTAAAGAATGGCATATAAGGACATAATGTTGTCTACAAAGCACGATTAGTGGCAAAAGGATTCACGCAAGTCCATGGTCTTCATTATGATGAGACATTTGCTCCAGTGGCTATGTTAAGATCAATTCGGATAATGTTAGCGATTGCGGCATTTTATGATTATGAAATATGGCAATTGGATGTCAAAAACGCCTTCCTAAATGGGTATTTAGAGGAGGAAGTGTACATGACACAACCTGAGGGTTTTGAAGATCCTAATAATCCTAACATGGTGTGCAAGCTTAAGAGATCCATATATGGTCTTAAGCAAGCATCAAGAAGTTGAAATCATCGTTTTACATATGTGATTAAAGAAAATGGTTTTACTCAAAGTGTCGAGGAACCATGTTTATACATGAAGTTTAGTGGGAGCAAAGAGGTGTTCCTCGTCTTGTATGTAGATGACATACTCCTCATTGGAAATGATGTACCAATGGTGTCTTCCGTGAAGAAGTGGTTGGGAAGTCATTTCCAAATGAAAGACTTGGGAGATGCACAACGCATCTTAGGTATCCGAATCTATAGAGATAGGTAAAAAAGGATACTGGCATTAAGTCAAGAATCTTATATTGATAAAATTCTTCGACGTTTTAGCATGGAAAACTCGAAAAAAGGTTTCATTCATGTGGTTAGTGGAGTGGTTTTGATCAAGTCACAATCACCCACCGGGCTCGAGGATGTTGAACGCATGAAATCGATCCCATATGCTTCTGCCGTTGGATCAGTCATGTATGTCATGATGTGTACACGTCGAGATGTCTCGTATGATTTGAGTATGACAAGTAGATATCAAGCTAACCCAGGTGAGGACCATTAGAAAACCGTCAAGAACATTCTTAAGTACTTAAGAAGGACTAAGGATTCATTCATGGTGTTTGGAGAAGACTCGGAATTGAGTGTAAAGGGTTACAGCGACTCGAGCTTCCAAACTGATAGAGATGATACGAAGTCACAGCTGGCTTTGTTTTCATGACCAATAGAGGGACAATAAGCTTGAGAAACTACAAAGAATCAACCATTGCGGATTCTACAACGGAGGCTGAGTACATTGCAGCATCTGAAGCTGCAAAGGAAGCTGTGTGGATAAGGCAGTTCTTAGAGGGACTAAAGGTAGTTCCTTCTGCCAAGGATCCCATCACAATTTATTGTGACAACAATGAGGCCGTCTTTCAAGCAAAAGAGCTCAAGTCTAGCAAAAAATCTAGACATGAACTCAGAAAGTTTCATGTCATTAGAGATTTCATTGAAATAAAGTAGCGATTTGACAGGTTGGGACAGACGATAACATCGCGGATCCTCTAACCAAGCCTTTATCGGAGGCTAAGCACGACCAACAAGTAATATCCATGGGTCTTAAGCGTATGCCTAACATGTATTAGATTATAAGATATGTAATAATAAGATTATTTTGATTATTCATATATGATGATCGCATTTGTCATTTAAAGTGTTATTCTAAACTTTCATTTACTTTGTTAATTCCAAATAGCTTGTTGTTGGAGTAAGTGTCCTCCACAATAGTGCATTTATATAATAAATCTCATTTGGAATATATGTGGCAAGATTAGTATATTTGATACTCCACGTCAGTTGATTAACGTAAATCGGTAACGCTCAGCTGACTAGATTTTGACGTTATTGTCGTATGACGGCGGTGATCAACTGATCCCTTTAGATCACACCTATAGGATGAGACCCAAATAGAATACTAATTATTTGTATACGATACAGTTTAATTAGAACATTACATATATTTGATATTTACGTTTAGTTACGAGAGTTATTTATTGGAAATTGAGTTAGGAACTCATTCCACTTAAGTTTATTAGTCAATTATACGATAATTGACTGAATAAATTTTACGTCTTATTTTAATAAGATTAAATAAGATTTAATTTATGATTAATCGTTAATTCATTAAATAAGTTGAGGTTATGCATATATTTTGAGGTAGAGGTAATTAGTTAATTATATTTACAAGGAGTTGTAAAATAAATTAACTGAGCATTGTGGGACCCATTATATATTGATATAATGGTAAAATATCACTTAAAAGTTAAGAACATATTGTTTATTAATTTGTGTCATATAATTGTTATATGATCAAATTAACACTTAATTATACAAGATAATTAAACATATGATTATAAGTATTTGTGGGACAAATATCAAAAATCAAAATGGTCCATAATGGACATATGATGGCCGATCATGACATGTGAAGAAGAGAATGATCATTATTCTTTTCTTACACAATACTCCATTTTGATTATGACATGACTTTCATGCTTTTAATCATCAATACATTACCTACACTCTACCATCTTACACAAGTATAAAAATAAGCAAAATGGAGCCCTTTTGGAGGCTAAGTGTGCCAGCCATTTTGGCCTATAAATTGAACAAGAGTTGTTCAAATTTTACCACTTCATTTTTTATGCTTATTTTCTCACTTCTCTTTCTAACTCAACCACGCTCTAAAACTCACATGCAAACTAATATTCATATCATATTACTAGTATAATAATACAATAGTATTAGTAGTATAATGTCTTACTTATTATCTAGTTAATAATAATTTAAGATTATTTGGGTTGATTCTTGGGTACAACAAGAAGGAGACCTTATACTTTGGAGGTTGGTTTATGGAGGATCATCCACTAATTGCATGCTCAAGAACAATAAGAAGGACTTCTTATTGTGCACATATTGAACCAAAAAGTTCTAATGTAAGGATGTTTTCGTATTATCTTTTCTTTTATGCTTTTATATTTGCATGCATGATAACTAGATCCTAAATCATTAAGTTAATGTAATTTAATGAACTAATTAGAGGTCTAGGACTTTAAGTTGTAAGCATAACTTTGAACCCTATTAAAGTGAACTGGATTGACATAGTTTTAGCCCCTAGTCACTTATTTGAGGTGACGTCTCAAAGTGACTGGAGTGTGATGCAATTGATCGCAAGTTCAAGTGCCATAGAGTCATATTAGATGACTAGTTGATCACATAGACAAACTGTATGACACACTCTGTCGGGCAGTGACCGCTTATAGAGTTCTTGCAATTCATAAAGCCTGGTCATGGCGAGAGCTACTATAGTATCCTTTTTTAGTCAATTCTTTAGACTAGAGACTATTCGCCCAAGTTGGCATAGTTTCTGATTGACTTTTATTTTTGCCCCAAGCCATTCTGTAAAAAAGGGTGAATGGGCAATTATTGGGTTATGAATGTGACACCCTCAAATTTGCGGAAAGAAAAAAATAATTTAACTAAATAAAAGATGCGAATACATAACGAAGGTGTCTTAAAATAAAAAGGTTCAACAAAAAGGAAATAATATTATACAAAATAAATATCCAAAACAGGAGACATATCTCCCGTATAAATACGGAATACAAGGTGTATAATAAATATACAATCCCTAAGAACCAAAAAAATTATAGGTCCAAGGTAATACTTCGCTCGGCTAGCTCGTCAATGTAACCCAAATGTTGGCATCACAAACCTGCCAACCGCTTCAATAGAAAACCCAGGAAGCCACAGTCATTGGAGTACATCCTATGTTCTCCCAGCACGAAATGGCGAGTTTAAAATAAACATGAATAACATAAAAGAAATGTATATGAAAAATACAAAACCTTAACATATATGATATGCTTTTCATGTTATGAAACAATTAACTAACATATAACCTATCATGTGAAAGCTATCATGTGAATCCGTTATCAATCTATAATACGAGGTAGGGAAGCTGGTATGCTAGCTCAGAGGTTACCGTTAACATTGCCATGATACACTCAAACCCTAATCAAACATAATATCATGTGAATCAGTTAACATCCGGTAATCCAAACTCTATCAACCTTAGCCGGCTTGCATCTCACCTTCTAAGATTCCTAGAATCATACAAACATGAAAGACCAATACGTCTAGAAACAGGCACAAGTTCTTAGCACAGTCAATAGTCGACTTCTGTAACTCGAGTCTATATACGCGAGTAGGATATACTTATATATTTAGGCTTAGCGGTTACCCTAATAACATGGCCAAAATACAAAGCACACATCTAGGCTCAGCGGTTACCTTTAAAACATGGCCCAGATCCAAAGCACATATCTTAGCTCAGAGGTTACCCTAATAACATGGCCAAGATACAACTCTACCCTAAACCTAGACTGCGCAGACCTAGAGAAATGCGAAGAGCCATCGCACCCAAGACTCATCACATGAGTATCCCTAAGGAGATCCACCAAAGGGTTGGCTAGTACTGAAGCTGGCTCCATTCCCCAAAGTGGAAGCAATGGCAGCCATGCCCCGACTTGCAGATCCACCAAGCCGGGACACAAAAGCTATTAAGCGGTAAACTCCATATGCTCGTTAAAGATAGTAAGGCCTATCAATGTCATGGTCTAAGATACTCATTTAGAATTAGAATGGTCAAGACGCCATATACTCATAATTCTCTATGGGTACTTAGTCAACACGACACCAACCATATAAACAAACAGTCACGGAAAAACATCCTATCATGTGACTAATTGCATATAAACATCATATTCAAATATCATATCGCCTCATATCTACTAAGGCTAATTCATTAATTACATACAACCTTACTTGAAGACAAATCCCCGACCCGAGTCCCGCGACGGGTCATCAGTCAAAACGGGGCTGACTAGATCTTAGTTTGACCAAACCCGTTTGGTCAAACCGGCTAGAAACAGAGTCTTTACCAATTAGACTTAGACATAAAATCAACATATTCATTACATTTTATTTTATTAAAACTTCTAACATGTGAATTATTAAATCTTACGAAAAACCCGCTTGACTTAAAGGATATCAAATTAAACTACGATCTCGTATTATAATTTCTAACATGTGAGAAATACTAATTTTATGAAAAACCTTTTTATTAAATATTTTACTTATTAACATTTCCCACTTGCTAAATATTACAAAACACGATAAATTAACATTAAACTCAAAAACCGTCACAAGTCCAAAGTGGGACCCACGGGCTGATTTTGGGCCGTGACATTTCATGGGCCTGGACTGGGCCCACGGGCCTGGTTGGGCCTGATTTGGGTCGTCAATTTTAACACCGTTTCTTAATATATTTTCCCGCATGCTTAACATAATTAAAACCCGTCAAAACAACAACAAAACAATCAAACATCGACACAACTCAAAGACCAAAACCCGGACCCACCATGGACCAACCCCGACCGGTCTGGACCGGGCCTGAACCGGCTGGTTTGGGTCCGGTTTACACGGCCAATCTACACGGTTCTAACAACCCCAATTCCAAATAAATTCTAACATGTTTTTAATTAACAACATCCATTTTTAACAACCAATTTAACCATCAATCATACAAAAATCATGATTATGACAAATCATAAAAATATGTCAAGAACAGTAAACTTGTTATAAATTCATACAACATGATAAAAACCACTACTTATCATGTTACTACCAAAAATCCATAAATCATAATAACATGAATCAAAAACAAAAGATGAACCAAAAACAAAAGAAACAAAAGCTATGTAACATTAATACGTCGAGTAACTCGGAATCGTTACCTTAGCTAGCAAGATCAATTAGCACCAAAATAAGAAGTATAAAATAAGAAACCCTCCTACTAATCTTCACCCAAAATATACGAGTCTCCAAACTCGTCTTCAAAATCTTCCCCTATAAGAAATGACAAGAAAAACATTATTAGAAATTAAACTTGATTTTCCATAATTAAATGTTGAAAACGATTTTGTCGGATTTGAAATTAAACCGTACTTGAAGATGGAGAGCGAAGAGGAGATTCTAGAAATATAAGTTAGGACGGATTTAATTAAGAAATGAAGGTTTTATGATGATTTTGCTCAATAACGACGAAGAACAAATGAAGAACGACGAAGAACGAATGAAGAACGATGAAGAACGATTAATTTGATCTTAATTTGATTTATTGTAAAATGAAAAGTTGTTAGTGAGTATGTGGTGAGTGAGGGCCGTGTAAATATAGAGGAATTAGGAAGTCGGATTTTGAAATTGTTGTTACGAAATTGACTCGCGTTTAATAATTATATTACGGTAATCGATTAAATATAATTAGCGATTAAGTTAATTGAACTAAATATCAAGATA
>JAIUZE010010659.1:0-13806 GCA_022085475.1 Heliosperma pusillum
CTAAGTCTCATGTGTGACCCCCTCTTGTGCGATCCACTGTGGGTGTTGTTTCCATAAATGTATGCCATCGTAGTTTGTCTTGTACAAATCTGCATAGTGTGCAACATTATGTTCTCTACACCTATTCCAAGCAAAATTTATTGGAGGAATTGGAACATTTTCACGTGGTCCTCTAGAATGCAAGCGTATCCAATGATGGTTGTGATTTAAAATCAACAAAACACAGTATGCCACCGAACATTGATGAAAGCTCCTAAGGGGTAATATTGTATTACATTTCTATGCACTCGTTCCTCCAAGACTACTTTTAGTTATGACACAAATTGTCCAATTACATATTGTTGCAAACACATATAAATCATCTCCATGCATCCAATGTTCCTTCCACAACCTGTTTTGTCAGAGTATTTTATGTGCCTCAATGTGTTTTCAAACGTATGATAAGTGTTAATTTGTATGATTTTATCCCCTCATTTTTGCTCGATTTGATATGGTTTATCCACTTTAAGAAGTGATTTTAAGAGCTAATCTCTCCTTTGCAGTATTTCTCGTGCTTTAATGTCATTTGTAGGAATTGAGTCGTTTCTACTTCAAATCCCGTCATTTGAAGGAAATACGAGCAAGGAGAAGCTAATAAGGACGATTACGTGAGGTTAAGATGGCATGCTATAAAGATCTAGAGGTTCCGAGTCAAAGGGAAAAAGTTTAAAGTCATTCCGAGCTCATATGCACAAGTTGCGACGGTTTTGCTATTCGTCGACGAAAGTCGTCTCAAACATCATGCTCCAACCCTTAACCCTTGGGGACATGATCAAGCTCAAATAGAGGAGGAAATGAGGCCCAAGAGGTGTTAGTTACGTCCCCATTCAAATCTAAAGTCAATGGAGTCAAGGTAGATAAACTCACGTACTAAAGGAGATGAAACGAAAGTCAATTGACCAAGAGTGCAACTTCCCCGATCGTATTACCACATCCCCGATCGGGTATGTTTGATGTTGAGTGCTTCTTGGCTCTTCTTCTACCAAGCCTTAATGGAGTGCTTTATTAGGTTGTCTAGGGTATGAATTTGGACGAAACACAGCAGCCTCTCAACCCTATAAATAGCCTATGCATCACACACAATTGGAACAACAACTACATGTACAAAAAACACTTGTCTCTTTAGTTTAGTTTTTCTTCTTTCTCTCATCTTTCTTAGTTTAGTTTAGTTTTAGTTTTCTCTAGTTTAGTTTAGTTCTAAGTTTTCTTCAATTGTATGGTTCTACTTGTAATTGGAACTCAAGTTTCCGGGTTTGCATTTCCTATTCAAGTTCTTACTCCATTTCGATCTTTGCTCATCCTTTCCGGTAATCTTTATTCTCGTGTTTACATTATAGTTTCATCCTTTCCGGTAATCTTTATTCTCGTGTTTACATTATAGTTTCATTTTCTTTTTGTATTTCCTTTATCATGTTTACCATTCTTAGTTTTATAATCTTAGTTGCCCTTTCATTGTTAATCATGCATAAGTAGTCGTTTTTCTAGGGTGTAGGGTAGCCATGTTAGGTTAATTAAAAGATGAAAATTGGATAAAGAAATTGTGCCTTTAAAACGTTGTGTCTATGCATGTTTGGATTGTAACGATAGTTAACGATTTCTGGCCAAAATCATTGACTAAAATGAAATTCTTTTCCAAGGTAGAGATACGTGAATTGAATAGACAAAGCATGACATGGTAGATTAAGACCTAGTAAATTGCTTAAAAGCGTGCTAGACCATCTGATCTATGATTGTAATGAATACATCATTCTTACGAACTCACAATGATTTATTTGCATGTTCTAAATCCAATTTCATCAATACGTTAATCTACATGTGTGAACCTACTTCCCTAGATTCTTTCTTTATTGCATTGTTATCATTTTTATAGCATTTATTAATTAGTGACAAACATTCGCCAATCGTACAAGATATAGCTCTAACCATAACTATTCACAAGTATCTCCCGTCTACCCGAGATCGACCCCGTACTTCCCTAATTACATTAATTTGTTGTTAGCCTATTCTGGGTTATTTATCTTTGATTAGGGTATGCGACAACCCTGTCAAATTTTGGCGCCGTTGCCGGGGAGCACGGTTTTGTTTATTTGTGATTAGTAGAGTTTTACCTTGTCTTTTTCTTTTTTTTCTTTTCTTTAGTCTCGAGGAACACTTGTTCCTTTAGATTTTTCTCACCTTTTCCTTGTAGTGTAGTGACTCTTTTCAGGTAATAGGAATATTTTCTTTCAAAGGGATTGCTTTATTTTCTCTCAATGACTATCTATTTCCAAACTCCACAATGCGAGAATGAGCCTTTCCATGAATACCTCGACCGATTTTATAGCTATTATAGGCATATTATCTCTCTTGGGTATACCCTTGATAAGACCTATATGAGAAATGTTGTGCTTCATGGAATGCTCATTGAGTGTCGTAACCTGGCTATGCAATTGAGTGGTGGAAGTCTTTATCAGAAGAGAGGAGAGGAACTTTGGATTTTCTTGAACTTTATGGCATCCCAGTCTAAGGAAGAAACGCACCGGCGGTTGAGAATCCAAGAGCAACTCAATGAAATCATGGCTCAAGTTCAAATGCTCAAAGGGCAAAAGGAAGAACCCGCGTTTAAAAGAAGTAAGCCAATCAATTTTCCTTATGCTTTTTCAGCCCCCCCATGTGAGTCTATTTTCTCCTGTGCTTTTTCATTTCCCCCATGTGAGTCTAATTCTCCCCAATCATATGAATTAATAGATGACGATGATGATGGTCCAACCTTTTCTATTGAAAGTCACTCTAGTGTCGTTCCATTTGACAATTTTGAGACCCCCATTATTGAAATTGACCATATGGTAGTCGAGACTTTAGACAAGGATGTTGTTAAGCCCATTTGTGACTCCAATGGAGAGTCGTCGATTGAGTCATCAGATTTCTTTGAAAATGCCTTCGCTAAGGATATTCCAGATTTATTTGAAAATGATACTGGGTTTTGTGAACCTAGCCTTGAAATTAAGTGGGATCAACCACCCATTTTTTATTCCCACTCCTTTGATTCACCCTACCCTCAATTAGAGTCCACTAATGATATTTTGGGAACTAATTGTTTGTTCCATGATCTTAAACATTTCACTCCATCTCTCACTGACGAGTGGAGCAGTTCAGTGGTCATCTATGAAGTTTGTCATGCGCACAATGATAAGATATATCAATTCTTACCTTCAATATTTCATGCCTATATCTTGTCAATTGCTTACATATGTTTTTGTATAGCTCATGCGCAGGTATATGATCGACTTCTAAGGGCATTGACATGCTTTTTAAGGCACAAAGAATGATTTTCATTAATAAAGAGTCTAGCAAGACATTTAAATAAAGCTTCGCGGGAGGCAACCCGTGTTTTATTATATTTTTGTTATGAAATAAATTATTTTTGTTGGACAATTTAATAATGTTAATTTTAAATAATTCAATTGGTTTTGGTTCTAATAGCTTTGACAATAAGACAATAATTTTATCTAGTATTGTAGTAGCTTGTTCATCACAGGTACTTTGATGCTTGGGTTGTACTTTGCCCCCATTTTCAAGCTAGCTTGGGGGAGCTTCTGCACGGTTGTATGTTTTCTTTTCTTTCTTTACCATTTTGTTGAGTCGTCCCCCATTCCTTTGTTGGTTATTTTGTCCTTCTTTGTGTTTTCTGCGCTTAAACCCGTTTCGCACATTGAGGACAATGTGTTATTCTAGCTTGGGGGAGGGATTTAGTTTGTGTCGTTGTTTATTTAGTCTAGTTATTTATTGAATTTGAAAAATCCAAAAAAATCAAAAAATTAAATTTTTTTAATAAAAGTTGTGTGTTTTGTCCACCCAATTGTGTTGTGCATAATGTCAATCCTCAATGCATTTCCCTTATTGTAGCTTTTTAGCCAATGTTTCACGCTTTTGACGGGATTTTGCATACATGGGGATGTCTTGTACACAGTGGGTGAGGGATTGATTTTAGACTTATTAGGCTTGATCTTGACTTTGGCAAACTACATATACGGTAAGGTAGAGCCTCCAGTGATCGGTACATCTATACCCGATCCCAATTAGGTGTGTGTAGTTTCTCCTTATGATTTGCGTCACATCAAAAACGCACAAGTATGGTTTTCATTCCATTTCTAGTGAGCATTACATTCATGATTTAAAAAGCATTTGAAGCCATTCACTTTGAATCCATTGCCTAATTTTAGCCCATTTTCACATTGTTTCACATTTCATTAGCTACATGTAAAAATATTGCCTACCTTGTTAAGTTAGTAGCTATACCGTTTGTGTTTGGGTGCTCATTTGGGATACTGTTCAAGTTATGTCAAAGTGATCTTGATTGGACGGAATTACTGATTGCCGTACCGAAGAAAAAGAAAAAAAATGAAAAAAAAAATGATGTTGAATATGAAAGAATGAAAAGAAAGAAAGAAGCATGTATTGAAAAGAAAAAAATGGTTTATGAAAGGAAGAAGAAGTTGGGAGTGTTATTTCCATGATCCGAAATTCAAAAAGTTGGGAAATTCACTCTTGTGTTGCCATGAGTATAAGCCAATTTGCTATTTTTGGCTTAGTTTTATTTTCTTAGGAATGGTTCTCAGTTTTGATTGAGCATCCTTGCATAATTGGTATGTTGCTAGCTTGACCTTACCTCCACATTACCATAATTCATTTGTCCACTTTGTTACCCACCTCCCACAGCCTTCTTCTTGCTTTTGACTTCTTTTCTATGCTTTTCATGATTGTTTTGACTTATTGTTTTGGAATGTTTACCATATTAGATTGCGGGCGCATTCTCATGAGTCGTAGATAGGAGAGTGCCACTCAAATATAAAATAATATTTCCTTGATTTATATAAAAATTTGAGTGTTGAGTGCACCGTGAGAGTCCATTGTCAAAAGATCATGCAAGAGCCGAAAATTCTATTTGATGTTCCTTATGCTGCGCTGTTATGTAAATCTCAACCATGTTTTGCATTTTCCCTATGCCCACTTTGTTTCAGGATGTATTTCATTGTGCTCTATAAGCTACTTGATGGGATTTGCATTTGGTTGGATTGATTGTTGCTCGTCGCCCTTGTCCTTGTCATGGTTGTTATTGTATGCTTGCTTGAGGACAAGCAAGGGTTTAGCTTGGGGGAATTTGATAAGTGTTAATTTGTATGATTTTATCCCCTCATTTTAGCTCGATTTGATATGGTTTATCCACTTTAAGAAGTGATTTTATGAGCTAATCTCTCCTTTGCAGTTTTTCTCGTGCTTTAATGTCATTTGTAGGAATTGAGTCGTTTCTACTTCAAATCCCGTCATTTGAAGGAAATATGAGCAAGGAGAAGCTAAGAAGGACGATTACGTGAGGTTAAGATGGCATGCTATAAAGATCTAGAGGTTCCGAGTCAAAGGGAACAAGTTTCAAGTCATTCCGAGCTCATATGCACAAGTTGCGACGGTTTTGCTATTCGTCGACGAAAGTGATCTCAAACATCATGCTCCGACCCTTAACCCTTGGGGACATGATCAAGCTCAAACGGTTTTGCTATTCAGCTTTTGCTGCTTCAACTCATCCGGGTAGAACCTCGCTTCCAAAAGTTCACGGAAACGGGTCCAACCAAAATTAAGTTCCAGCTTGGCAGTAGGACCAGAAAGAGTCCACCACTGATCTGCTTCCTTCACTAAAAAGTGGGAAGCAAGACGAACTTTATCCTCTTCAGGGACATCATAAAGAGAAAAACTCTTCTCCATTTCACAAGTTTATTATTTTATTAAGGTCAAGTTATTTTTACAAGGGTACACAAACGTGCGTCGGGAGCAAAATAGCTCTGATACCAACTGTGACACCCTCAAATTTGCGGAAAGAAAAAAAAAAATTTAAATACATAAAAGATAATAATACATAACGAAGGTGTCATAAATAACAAGGTCATTACAAAACGGAAATAATATTCTACCAAAGAAATATACAAGACGGGAGACATATCTCCCGTATAAATACGGAATGAAAAGAGTATATAATAATATACAATCTAAGAACCGAATATAGGTCCAAGGTAAATACTTCGCTCGCTAGCTCGTCAATGTACCCCAAATATGCATTCACCACCTGTTCGACCGCATTAAATATAAACACGGAAGCCACAGTCAGTGGGGAGTAACTCCGAGTTCTCCCAGCCACGAAATGTCGAGTTTAATGAAACATGAATAACATAAAAGCAATGTATATGGAAAATACAAAACTTAAACATATATGATATGCTTTCCATGTTATGAAACAATTAACTAACATATAACCTATCATATGAAATCTATCATGTGAAACCAATAATAAAATATAACAAGTGGTAGGGAAGCTGGTATGCTAGCTCAGAGGTTACCCTGTAACGTGGCCATGATACACTCAAACCCTAATCAACACGTAATCATGTGAATCAGTTAACAATCGGTAATCCAAACTCTATCAATCCTAGCCGGCTTGCATCTCACCTTCTAGAACTCATAGAATCATACAAACATGAAAGACCAATACTTCTACAAACAGGCATAAGTTCCTAGTACAGTCAATAGACTTCTGTAACTCGAGGCTATACCACAAGGTAGGAAAACATCCTAGTCCTAGACTGATCAGACCTAGCGACAACAGCTAAACCATTCCCGTCCCATGACAAACCGTACATGAGAAACTCTACTAGGCGACCCCTAAGCAGAGATGGCTAGTACTTAAGCTGGCTACCTTCCCCAAAGTGGAAACTCTTAGGATGCCATGCCCCCGGCTTGGTATCAAAAGGCCCAGGCCAGTGACACAAACGCTATCAGTGGTGAACATATACTCGTTAAAGTTGGTAAGGCCTATCAATGTCATGGTCCAAGATACTCATTTAGAAATTAGAATGGTCAAGAACGCCATATACTCATAATTCTCTATGGGTACTTAGTCAACACGACACAAACCATATAATTAAACAGTCACGGAAACCATTTCCTAACATGTGACTAATTGCATATAAATCATAATCAAATATCATATCGCCTCATATCTACTAAGGCTAATTCAATAATTAACTAAAACCTTACTTGAAGACAAATCCCCGACCCGAGTCCCGCGACGGGTCATCAGTCAAATCGGGGCTGACTAGATCTTAGTTTGACCAAACCCGTTGGATCAAACCGGCTAGAAACAGAGTCTTTATCACATAGACCTAAAATCAACATATTCATTACATGTTATTTTAATAAAGCTTCTAACATGTGAATTATTAAATCTTACGTAAAACCCCGCTTGACTTAAAGGATATAAAAATAAACTACGATCTCGTCTTATAATTTCTAACATGTGAGAAATAATAATTTTATGAAAAACCTTTTTAATTCAATATTTTACTTATTAACATTTCCCACTTGCTAAATATTACAAAACACGATAAAAATGACGATAACTCAAAAACCGTCACAAGTCCCAAAGTGGGACCCACGGGCTGAGTTGGGCCGTACCCACATGGGCCTGGATGGGCCCCACGGCCTGTTTTGACAAAAATGGGCTGTTTTGATTAAACTTTCTAAAACCGATTTCTAATATTTTCCCGCATGCTTAACATGTTTAAAACCCGTCAAAACAACAACATAACAATCAAACATCGACACAACCCAAAGACCAAAACCCGGACCCACCAAGGACCAGCCCAGACCGGCCTGGACCGGGCCTGAACCGGCCTGAACCGGCCTGGTTTGGGTCCGGTTCACAGCCCCATTTCCGGCCACCACCACCTTTCACCCCAAATTGTTTCTTACATGTTTTAATTAATCAAACAACCATTTTAACAACCAATTTAACAATCCAACATACAAAAATCATCATCATGAAGAAATCATAAAAATATAACAAGAACACCAACATATTTATGAATTCCTACAACATAATAAAATTAACAACTTATCATGTTACTAACTAAAAATCATAAAATCATAATAATATGAACAAAAGCTAAAGATGAACCAAAAACTAAAGAAAACTAAAGCTAAAGGCTATGTTACTAACTAAAATCATAAATGACCATAACTTGAACAAAAACTAAAGGCTATGTGACATTTATTCGTCGAGTAAAACGGAATTGTTACCTTAGCTAGCAAAACAATTAGCACCAAAATAATAAGAAGTATATATAATAAGAAACCCTCCTACTAATCTTCACCCAAAAGATACGAGTCTCCAAACTCGTCTTCAAAATCTTCCCCTATAAGAAAAGACAAGAAAAACATTATTAGAACTTAAAATATGATTTTCCATAATTAAAGTGTTGAAAACGATTTTGTCGGAATTGAAATAAAACCGTACGTGAATATGGGGAGCGAAGAGGAGAGTCTAGAAATATAAGTTAGGACGGATTTAATTAAGAAATGAAGATTTTATGAAGGTTTTGCTCAAGAACGATGATGAACAATTGAAGAACACGAAGAACAAATGAAGAACGATTAAAGAAAGTGATATTTTGATCTTTATTTGATTTGTTGAAAAATGAAAAGTTGTTAGTGAGTGGAGTGATGTGTGTGCCGTGTAATTATAGGCAAAAAGGGATGTCGGGTTTTGAAATTGTTGTTACGTAATTGACTCGCGTTGAATAATTATTTTACGGTAAACGATTAAAGATAATTAACGATAAAGTTAATTAAACTAAATATCAAGATATTATGATATTGAAATGACAAATAATGAAAATATCAAGGTCTAAGAGAGTAAGGAGTGCCGTGTGGTTTTGAGCTTGTCGGGTCTGATTTCGAGCGTTTTGCGAAATTTTCGTTAACTGATCGATAAAGTGAAATAATATCTAGATATTATGATATTGTAATCAAAAGTAATGAAAATATCAAGCCCTATTAGAGGACTAAAGGAGCCGTGTAATATGGTGAAGAATCGGTCTGTTTTTGAGCGATTTGCGAAATCTTCGTTGACGGATCGATAAAGTAATTAAAATATCTAATTGTGAGTGGAAAACGATGACACGCGCGTGTGACTCATGCCAAAGTCGAGTTTTGAATTTGTTACGGGATTTACGATGAGTCGGGAATAGTTAAATGACGTTCGGTTAAAACCGTAAACGTTATTCTTTAAATTCCGAATAAATTCAAAATAATTATATTAAATTATGATAAATCTTAATAAATCTAAATAAAAATAAATCAAAAAAAATATTATTTTTTTAAATAAAATTTCGGTCTTCATACTTATGAGACGAGTCGGGAAAAGGCAACGGAAGGCAAAGTTGACTGAAAAGTCGAGAAAAGTCGAAGATGACTTAAAAGTCAAGAAAAGTTTAGGACGACTTAAAAGTCAAGAAAAAGTCAATGACGACTTTAAAAAGTCAAGGAAAAGTCAAAGACGACTTAAAAGTCAAGAAAAGTCAAAGATGACTAAAAACGGTCTTTTCATGAAATCTCTCAGAAATTCCAAATACGAACGCGGAATTTCAAAATAAGACTCCGAACAAAAATTCCTATTTTAAAAACTTAAGTTCTACTGAAAAGTGTTAGTAAATATTTTTACTAGAAAAATTGGTATTTTTCGGGTTGTTACAGGTCAAATTCCCTCTCACAAGGAGGCAAGTGGGAGAGCAACTGAGATCAATTTGGTTCCCACTTGTATTCCCACTTGTCTCCTTATGAGAGAGAATTTGACCCGTTTTCGTCGAAGACGGATACACCTGTCTTTAATGAGACTTTCCGTAGGTGTAAATGGGTACATAAAGTCTCATTGAAGACGGATCGACCCATCTTAAATTTAAGACGAGTCAAAGTCCCTTCACAAGTAGGGGGACAAGTGGGGGGCTCCATTTGCCACCTACTTGCACCCCAGTTGCCCTTTATGAGAGGGATTCAATGAGAATTTGTGAAATGTGTAATGGTTCTAAACTTATTTTGCAAGAGTTGAATTTTTATAGTTTTGTAATTTGAAACTTTATAGTTTGTAGCACATGTTTAATTTTGACGTATAAGACATTAACATTGGTTCTTTTTCTCATTTTACGACTTTGTGGCCTTTAAAATGACCAAAATTTAGCTGTCCGTTATAATAGTCTTCAAATTCCCTTTAATTCAATATGTATATTGATTTTTTTTTGCCGTGTCCCGTGTCCTAAAAAATTTGGAGTGCCGTATCCCGTGTCCGTGTCCGTGTCCGTGTCCGTGTCCGTGTCCGTTTTCGTGCAACCTAGGTGGTTACACCTCAGGAAAGAAAGGTTCCCAAGCAAAAGAAAGAACAAACTCATGCCCAGAGCAGAAGGGCTCTTTGAAATCATAGAGAAGGTGGGAACCAATGCTTACAAGGTGGATTTGCCAGGGGAATATGGGGTTCATGGGACATTCAACATAGAAGATCTCAGCCCTTACTATGACAGCGAAGAAGAGAGCACTAGGATTTGATGCTCAATTCCTTTCAACCAGGGGAGGATGAAGCAAGAGCTAGGGGAGGATGAAGCAAGAGCTAGGGGAGCACCAAGCTTTGATAGCCAAGCAACAGTCTAAGACAACCATGCCCAAGTTCAGACCAACCATGATCAAGCAGTGACAAACCCTGACCAAGCAACAACAGCAACAAAGACAAGCCATGACCACACAGCAACAAGAACAAGCCATGACCAAATAGCAACAACATCTACCCACACAACAGCCAGGACAACAAGGTCCAAAGTCACTCAGAATCAGAAGAGAACCACGGTGACCAGCAGCAATTCAAGACCATATATCTTACAACAATTGTCCAAGCAAGGACTCCAACTTCTTTTCCCATCAAGTTAAGGTCCTTAGCTACAAAAACGTCCAGGATAAGTTCTCCAAATTTTCCTTGGAAGATCATGAAAAACAGCCCACAAGACAGCCAGTCATCCTGAAGAAGCCAGGCAGGTTTCAAGACCATCAAAGTGTTCAAAGGCATCTTACTTTTGTGTGACCCTTAGTAGTATTAATAAGGACGTTGGGAAGACCCTAGAAGTCCCTCTCAATGTCCCTTTTGAGGTACCAGACAGCCAAGACAAGCCCCAAGAGAAAACTGCTCACATTGCCATTTCAGGAAAGGGACAAGCTTGCTTTTCAGTTGCTTTTTCTGTTGGATTTGCAGTCTGTTTTGCTCGTCTTATTAGTAGACTTTTGTATCTATTTTGTTGTCATTGTAAGGCTCATTTTAAGCCCTTAGATGTAGCTTTATGTTGTATGGTAGAGATCTCTTGTAATGCTCTATATAAAGAGCCTTTTGATGTAAACAGAACTCAGAATGCTTGAATGAAAAAACCAGAGTTCTTACTCTATCATATGTTTGCCTGTGCCAGTCTTGGTTAGCTCAAATCCTCAACAAACTTGTGCTAGACTTAGTTTGTTGGCCTAAGCTTGAGTCATTCACTTGTGCTAGTCTTGGTGAGTGAGTTTTGCTTATAATTCATTGCATTTGAGACTGTCACTGTCTGTGCTTGCCTTGACAGGGTTGAATACAGGGTTTACTATCTTGTTTTAGTTTTTTATTTGCTTGCTTTCTAATTCCTGCAACAACCCCTAGTTTGGTGTATCACAACAACAACTACTACTATTTAACATCTTCCACCTGCAAAAAAAAAACAATATTCGAGTTCATGGGGTCCTTATCTCTCCAACCTAAACCCATCTTTGAATCTTTCATACCATTAGTAAATACTAATCATTTAATTAATTGTTATGAGACGAAAATTCGGCAGCAATTCCCTACATTTCTCCAAATACACAATGTTGAATGACTTGTCACTCTCCATATGTATTCAGAGAACATTAAAGGAACTGTCAATCAAACTTAATCGTCAAATAACAATTAAAAAAATGATTAGTATTTACCACCTAAAGGGCATAAAAGATTCAAAGACAGTCCCAAAACGGGGACTATTCAAGAATTACAGCTAATGTATAACTCTTGAACGAGTACTAGGTCTACCATATATGAACCAAAAAAACATTATAGTCTAATTAATCATAAGAACGCAAACATAAACATAAAAATAAACACAATTAAACTTAAACAAAATAACGCAAACATAAACACAATTAAACTTAAACATAAACATATATACCACACTAATTAAACTTAAACAAAAAAAAACTTGGACTTATGTTTAATAATAACTAAACTTAAATCAAAACAAAAAATTAACTTAAACCAATATAACTTATACTTATTAATAATTATAATTAAACTAATTAACTTAATTTAAACTTAAACTTATACTTAATAATAATTAAACTAATTAACTTAATATAATAATTAAACTGAGTTAATTAGGGACGGGGAGGGGCAATATAACTTATACTTATTAATAATTATAATTAAACTAATTAACTTAATATAAACTTAAACTTAATAATAATTAAACTAAATAACTTAATATAATAATTAAACTGAGTTAATTAGGGACGGGGCGGGGGACGGCAGCGGCATAGTAGGTTACACGTCGGTCCGGCAGCGGCATAGGGGAGGGAGGCGGCCGCCGGCCGGATCTGGGCAGGGGAAAGGGGAAAGGACATGGGGCAGGGGAAAGGGGAAATGACAGGGGGGAGGGGAAAGGGGGAGAAGGGAAGGGGAAAAGGAGGGGCGGTGGTCCGGTGGGTGGGCGCCGGCCGGAGAAAAAGACAGGAAAACAAAAAAAAGATGAGAAAGAGGGAGAGAGAGACCTGGGAGAGAGAGGAGGGAAGGATTTAGTGGGTCGTCGTGGTGGTCGTTGTGGTGGTCGTCGTCGTTGTCGTCGTCGATTTTGGGATTTTTGGGATTTTTCAACTGATTTCGATAAAGGGAAGAAATGGCGAGTTCAGGTCATATAATAGAGTCTGCGACGAAATTTCCGTCGCAAATCCGACGCAGAAGCAAACCCACGTGTCGCCTTTTTTTGGTCAAACTTTTAGTCAATTTTGTAATTTTGCGACGGATAATCCGTCGCAATTACTA
Organism: Heliosperma pusillum; assembly: GCA_022085475.1. Lineage (NCBI taxonomy): Eukaryota > Viridiplantae > Streptophyta > Magnoliopsida > Caryophyllales > Caryophyllaceae > Heliosperma > Heliosperma pusillum. Next base: position 12,980 of record JAIUZE010010659.1, read on the forward strand.
ATTAGCGACGGATAATCCGTCGCAGAGGTTCCCGCCATGTAAAAAGTTGGGCGCCATATGTGAAAAAGTTATGCGACGGAAAATCCGTCGCAAGTCCGTCGCAATTTGTAATCCTCGTCGCAACTATGTTTTTGCTACGGATTTAATATCCGTCGCAAAATATCCGTCGCTAATATAGCTTTTTCTTGTAGTGGGGTTATCCGGATGATTTCTCTTAATTGCTCGGTTAAATGCTTGAGGAATCCTAGGATGCGTCATTAAGGCCCTTAATTCTTCGGTTAATTGCACAATTTGGCATCCCATGAGCATTCAAGGGGCATCCCTATGTTGAGTTGTGTGGACTTCTTAAGTTGGCCTTTATTTTGGTTTCTCATTTGTACATCAACCCATTTCACAAATCTTCATGCTTGGGCTTGTCATTTCCCATAATATCCTTCCATGATCCATCTTGCTTCCATTAGCTTAGTGAACTTTGGTGCTTCCTAATGTGTTAGGAAAAAGCCTCTAAATGCTTAGATTCCTACAAAATGTAGCAAATACGAGTAATACACCTCGAACGCGTAATTAGCTCACAAATATACTAAATAAAGTATAATAATAATCATGTAAAATTGAGCTAAATTACGGAGTAAAATCATATAAAAACTAGACATATCAAACTCCCCTAAGCTAAACCCTTACTCGTCCCTAAGCAAGAAACCATATCCCCTCACTTACATCCTAAATCAAGCTAAGCATAATGATTCAAAACCCGAAACAACATGTCAAAAGGAATAATGCTAGAACATAGATGAGATTTACAAGACGGCGTAGTATGAAAATTTTTG